>JAGIQG010000011.1:93750699-94002540 GCA_024679065.1 Sphyrna mokarran
GATCCCATTTTTAGCGTGTCCCCCTCGTGCTAGTTTTCTCCATCCTAGGAAAAAAGCTATCACTGCCCCCTAGCGAAACCTCTAATCTCTTATACTTCAATAGATCCCCTCTAGCCGACTCCTTTCTAACGAAAACAACCCTCATCCTCACCTCTCGTCATAGACCTGCCCTCCATACAGGCAACATCCTGGGTAAAACCGTCCTCTGGACCCTCTTCCAATGCCTCCACATCTTTCTTATAATGTGGGGACAAACTGACACAATACTCAAGTGCTGGGGCCGCACTTTAAAAAGGAGTTTTGGACAGTTGCAACATGATGCTGCGGCTCCTAAATTCAATCCCCCTACCAATAAAAGCTAAGACTCCATATGCCTTCTTAACAACTTTATCCACTTACTGCCTACTTTCAGGGATCTATTGACACATACACCAAGATCCTTCTGTTCCTCAACACTATTAAGAGACCTACCATTAGCCCTATACTCTACACATTTATTGTTCCTGCCAAAGTGCATTACCTCACACTTTTCCACATTAAACTCCATTTGCCCCCTCTCGGCCCAGCTCTGCAACTTGTCCAAGTCACTCTGTAAAGTATAACACCCCTCTTCACTATCTACCACTCCACCGACTTTAGTGTCATCTGCAAATTTACTGATCCATCCCTCAATACCCTCATCCAGATCATTTATAAAAATTACAAACAGCAGGGGCCCCAAAACAGACCCTGAGGCACACCACTCGTCACCGAACTCCACGATGAATATCTCCCATCAACCACCACCCTCTGTCTTCTATCTGCCAGCCAATTTCTAATCCAATTAGCTAAATCACCCTCTATTCCACACATCTGCATTTTCGGTAGAAGTCTTCCATGGGCCACCTTATCAAAAGCCTTACTAAAGTCCATATATACTACATCAACCTCCTTACCCCCATCCACCTCTCTGGTCACTTTCTCAAAAAACTCAATGAGGTTAGTAAGGCATGACCTACCCTTCACGAAACCATGCTGACTATCCCCAATCAATTCATTTCTCTCTAAATAACTATAAATCCTATCCCTAATAATTCTCTCCAATACCTTGCCCACAACAGAAGTAAGACTCACTGGCCTATAATTCCCTGGAAGGTCTCTCTTCCCCTTCTTAAACAATGGGACCACATTCGCTATCCTCCAGTCCTCCGGAACCACACCCGTAACCAACGAGGACCTGAAGATCAGAGCCAGAGGCTCTGCAATCTCCTCTCTTGCCTCCCAGAGAATCCTAGGGTAAATCCCGTCCGGCCCAGGGGACTTATCCAACTTCAAACCCTCGAGAATTTCTAACACATCCTCCCTATCTACTACAATACTCCCCAATTTGCAACCCTGTACCTCAGTGTTCTCCATAGCTACATTTCCAGCACTCTGCGTGAATACCGAAGAGAAATATTTATTCAGTGCCTCACCAATCTCTTCAGGCTCCACGCACAACTTCCCACTGCTGTCTATGACTGGCCCTAATCTTGCCCTAACCAATCTTCTATTCTTAACATATCGAAAGAAAGCTTTAGGATTCTCCTTAATCCTATCAGCCAACATCTTCTCGTGTCCCCTCTTAGCTCTCCTCAATTCACTTTTTAGCTCCTTCCTGGCTAATCTATAGCTATCCATTGCACTAACTGAGCCTTCAAGCCTCATCCTGACATAAGCCTCCTTTTTCTTCTTAACCAGCAAATCAACTTTTTTCGTACACCAAGGCTCTCTTACTCGACCATTTCCTCCCTGCCTGACAGGGACATACTTATCAAGGACTCGCAGCAGCTGCTCCTTGAATAAGCACCACATTCCAGATGTTCCCAGTCCCTGTAGTTTCCTAGTCCAATCTACGCACCCTAATTCTCTCCTGATGGCCTCATAATTACCCTTCCCCCAGCTATAACTACTGCCCCCAGCTTCATGCCTATCCCTGTCCATCACTAAGGTGAACGTAACCGAATTGTGGTCACTATCACCAAAATGTTCACTAACTTCCAAGCCTAACACCTGGTCTGGCTCATTGCCCAGCACCAAATCCAATGTAGCCTCACCTCTAGTTGGCCTATCTACATACTGAGTCAAAAAACCTTCCTGCACACTCTGTACGAAAACTGACCCCTCTAACGAGCTAGAGCTATAGCTATTCCAATCAATATTAGCAAAGTTAAAGTCCCCCATCACAATTACCCTACTACTTTCACTCCTAATCAGAATTGACTTTGCAATCCTTTCCTCAACCTCTCTAGAACTATTAGGAGGTCTGTAAAAGACTCCCAACAGGGTGACCTCTCCTCTCCTGTTTCTAATCTCAGCCCATACTACCTCAACAGACAAGTCCTCATCAAACTTCTTTTCTATCACCGTGATACAGTCTTTGACCAATAATGCCACTCCTCCCCCCCTTCTACCTCCTTCTCTACTCCGACTAAAGCATTTGTACCCCGGAACCTGCAACATCCATTCCTGTCCCTGCTCTACCCAAGTCTCTGAAATGGCCACAACATCGAAGTTCCAGGTACTGGTCCAAGCTGCAAGTTCCTCCCCCTTATTGCGAATACTCCTTGCATTAAAGTATACGCATTTCAAACCATGCCCCACCCCACCCGTACGCCGCTGTGTTTTACAACTCTCTTCTATAACCCCCTTACTCTCATCCCTCTCAGCACCCCAACTACTTAGGATCCCACCCCCCCCCCGAATCAGTTTAAAGCCCCCATCATAGCCTTAGCAAATTTTCCCCCCAAGATATTAGTCCCCCTCTGGTTCAGGTGTAGACCATCTCTCTTGAAGAGGTCCCACCTATCCCAGAATGAGTCCCAATTGTTAAGGAACCTGAACCCCTCCCTCCTGCACCATCCACACAGCCATGAGTTCAAACTTTCCCTTTCTCTGTTCTTCTCTAAACTATCCCTTGGCACAGGCAAGAGTCCAGAGATAACCACTCTGCCTGTTATGGACCTAAGCTTCCACCCTAACTCCATAAATTTCTGTTTAATATCCCCTTCCCTTGTCCTACCTACATCATGTGTCCCCACATGAACTATGACTTGGGGCTGACTCCCCTCTCCCTTAAGAATCTTAAAAGCCCGATCTGCGACATCCTGGACCCCAGCCCCTGGGAGGCAACACACCAGCCCTGAGTCCCGTTTATTACTATTTACCCTCCTATCTGTCCCTCTAACTATGGAGTCTCCTATAACTAGGCCTAATCTCTTATTCCCCCCACCCACCTGAGCATTCTCAGCAGGCTCACCCCCAGAGACCTGCTCCCTTTGGTCAGCTCCAGTTGATTCTTCCTCAACTGTAGCCTCCAAGACAGAAAATTTATTTTGGAGGGGAACAGCCCCAGGGGATTGTCTCCCCGATTGCTTCTTACCCCTCCTCCTAATAGTTACCCAATTATCACTTTTAGGAGTTACAATCTCTTTGTTACTCCTGCCTATTTCCTCCTCAACCTCTTGAATTACCCTGAGTTCCTCTAATTCCAGCTCCAGCTCCTTAACACGATCCTCAAGGAGCTGCAAATGTGCACGCTTCCTGCAGGTGTAATCAGCAGGAACACTACTGGTGTCCCTCACCTCATACATACTGCAGGAGGTGCAACGTACTACCTTCACTGCCATCACTGTTACTTTAATTTCCAGGAGAGAAAAAAAAACTTCTCACACACTTTTATTATTAGGTTAGAGGAGGGGGGAGGGTGGGATACTCTACCTGTGTAGAGTATCGGGTTACCTCTCTGGACCAATTTATAGAGTCAGAGAGAAAAACTACAACTACCGGCAGCCCCTAGTGACGACTTCCGGTTACAAGTTAGTTTAAATAAAAAACGGCAAAAACTACTCCCGCTCGCTGTTTTAAACAAAGAGAAAAGTTAAAAAACTACTTAACAATCGAACTTCTCGCTCTCCCAAATCGCTGCCTCTCCGTGCTGCTCCAATGGAACAATGAGCTGGGGTCAATGGAACAATGACCCCACTGGCTGGGGTTTTTTAAAAGACTTCTGGATGAGTATATGGGATCCAATGGGATTGGGGGTTATAGATAGGTCTATGGCTGGGTAGGTTTTTGATGTGTTCGGCACAACTTGTGGGCCGAAGGGCCTGTTTGTGCTGTACTGTTCTATGTTCTATGTTCTAAGAGAAGGGAATGGTTTAGTTTGGAGGGTCATTGCTTTTTTCATAATTGGTCAGTGCAACATCGAAGGCCGAAGGGCCTGTTCTGCGGTGTAATGTTCTATGTTCTATGTTCTATGTCCTTGTACAGGAATCTCAAGGAATTGGTGGTCATTGAGAGTGACTGTACAAAGTGACCACACTGAAACTGACCACACTGAGAGTGACCGCATACTGAGAGTGACCACACACTGTGAGTAACCATGTATTGAGTGACCGCAGAGTGACTGCGCTGAGAGTAACCACACACACACTGACTGCATACTGAAAATGACTGCAGTGAAACTGACCACACTGAGAGTGACTGTACACAGACTGACTGCACTGACCATTTACCTCGCTCTTGCTGCTGTGATTGGTCCATTTGAGGCTATGCCCAGTGGGACATGGGCATTGCTGGCTGGCCAGCATTTATTACCCATCCTTCACTGCTCTTGGGAAGGTGGTGAAGAGCTGCTTTCTTGAGCTATTGCGTCCCCATATGGAGTGAATGCACCCACAGTGCTATTAGGGAGGAAGCTCCAGGGTTTTGACCCAGCGACAGTGAAGGATAGGCGATATCTTTCCAGATCAGGTTGGTTTGTTCGATAGGATTCTGTAACTCCAGCGCTGATTTTTCACTATTTCATTGAGCTGTTCCTTTGAGCAAATTCTAAAATGAAAATGCATTTGCAAATTGAAAATGCTAAAAATGAAAGACAGGTCAGAGGTGGTTGTTTCTGCATTAGAGATGGCAGTCATTCTGATAGAAAGCAGTAAAGCGGAATAAAATTATCTCTATGCTCTATCAGCATTATATTATTGTCTTCTCGATAATCCGACTCTGCATTTGGCTCGGAGCAGCTACATTCTGGGGACAGCTCTGTCACAAGCATCATCGCACATCCCTCATTGGATTCCAAGTATCTTAAACCAATTCACTCCCCATGATGAATGACATTTAATATCAGAGCTTTCTGCGTCTCTCAGACTCCTGTTGCGAAGATGAGATTGTTTGATTCAAAGGGAGGACGATGCTATATTTCCTGTTAATGCTGTCCTGTGATTGTCGCAGTAATCACCTGAATTGCAAAGTCAGGTGACCCTGTAGAATTCCAGTGGGTTTCCCGTTTGGGAAAAGTCCAGCCATGCTCCCGGAATTCCTTCTTCTGAATCCGGAAATGCAAGACTGGAACCAGAGAGGATGCTGCAGTAATACTGCATCCTGACCATCTGCAATAGTTTTTCCTCAACAACATCTTCAATTTTCTGCCCCTTATCCTCAGACTATAACCTATTGTCCCAGAATGCCCCACAAGAGACCTGATCAATCCTCCTCTTAAACCCTTTTGTTTCCCATTCCGTCTCCTCTGACACTCCCACACCCCCCTCACACACATATCCACTGATTTCCCAGACATATCACTCAGTTCCCTTCCTCAATGCTCAATCTCCAAACCCCAGTCTGCTCCAGCCCACAACTCAATTCCAATCAGATATTTCTGTCACATCCCTCCAGCCGACCCAGCTAATTCTCTTCCAAAGATGCCTGCTGCCCTGGCCCTACGTCTTTTCTAGTTTTGCTCTCATCTCTCCAGATGCTCACTTTGCCCACATCACACCACCTGTTTCCTTAATCCTATTCCAACCAGCTTCCTCTCCCTAATCTCCAGGTTAGCAGATATTGTCAACAGCTCTTTCTCTCCTTTAGATCTGCTCTCTTCAGCCCTCTCAAAAACCAAGCCCTGGCCTCACCATCCTTACAAACTCCTGTCCCATCATCAAACTCTCTCATCTCTGTCCCCCCTAAACCTGTTCCCATCTTTCCCTGAACGCCATTCTTGAATCATTCCAAACATGGGAATGAGACTTTCAGAAATTTGATTGAATTCTTTGAGGAGATAACTGAGTGTGTAGATGAAGGTAGAGCAGTTGATGTTATATACATGGATTTTAGTAAGGTGCTTGATAAAAATCCCCATGGTAGGCTCGTGAAGAAAGTAAGAAGGTGTGGGAAAGAGGGAAATTTGGCTGATTGGATAAGTTACTGGCTGTATCATAGAAGACAGAGGGTGGTGGTGGATGAAAATTTTCAGACTGGAGGCCAGTTACCAGTGGTGTACCACAGGGGTCAGTGCTGGGTCCTCTGCTATTTGTGATTTTTATCAATGACTTGGAAGAAGGGGCTGAAGGGTGGGTTAGTAAATTTGCTGATGACACCAAGATTGGTGGAATAGTGGATGAGGTGGAGGGTTCTTGCAGGCTACAAAGAGACATTGATAGGCTGCAGAACTGGGCAGAAAAGTGGCAGATGGAGTTTAACCCTGATAAGTGTAAGGTGTGGAATGCACTGCCTGCTGTGATAGTGGAGTTGGACATGCTAAGAACTTTCAAGCAGTTATTGGATAGGCACATGGAGCACTCCAGAATGACAGGGAATGGGATAGCTTGATCCTGGTGTCGGACAAAGCTCGGCAAACATCGAGGGCCGAATGGCCTGTACTGTGCTGTATTGTTTTATGTTCTATGAGAATCTGGATTAGACCACATGGCCTATCATGTCCTCTCCCCATTCAGTACAATCACAAGGGAGATAAAAAGTGACAGGGATAGGAGGATACAAAGTGACAAAGATAAGTTAGTGAGTGGACAAAGATCTGGCAAATGGAATATAATGTTGGAAAATGTGACATTGTCCATTTTGGCAAGAAGATGAATAAAGAAGCTTACCATCCAAATGCTGAGAAATTGCAGAGGTTTGAAGAATAAGTGGAGAAAGAAGTGAATATTTTAATTCAGAAAGTTATCAGAATTACATCAGAAAAATATAGAAATAAAACAATTGTATCAGAAAGCATACACAGAAGAAGAATCTGAGTGTATACCAAAATGCTATTACCTTTAAAATGAGCTCTTAACGAGAAATGGAGACCTTTACGTATTCAGGAGGATGAAAAGTGGAGAGAGGTTTATCAGTTGGTATTGTCGGTAGGATACATAAAGGAGGTGTTGTGAGGAGCACAATGTACCAGTAGGAGGTCATTTGAGAGTGAGGAAAACTCAAGCAAAAATACACAAATATTTTTATTTGCCTGGATGCATAAAGATGTTGTTAAATGTTGCTGTATGTGTCACACATGTCAGATAACAGGGAACCTGAAGCAGTGATAAAACTTTAACACCCATTCCAGCACTTGGGGAATCTTTTACAAAAATCTTAATTGTAAGGATTCCTCCCTAAAACAAAAAACAGGAATCAGTTTGGATTGACCATAATGGATGTGTCTATTAGACTTCCAAAGACCATTCCATTACATAATATTACACAAAAAGGATTACAGAGGAGTTACTTAAATTTTTTACCAGATATGATTTACCTACAGAAATCTAATCAGATCAAGGATCAAAGTTTATATCAAAGTTATTTAAGGAAAATAGAACATAGAACAATACAGCACAAACAGGCCCTTCGGCCCACGAGTTGCGCCGATCACATCTACCAATCCACAGATCTATTTATAACACCCTATCCTATTCTTTTCCATATACTCATCCAGGAGTCTTTTAAAAGACCCCAGTGAGTTTGCCTCAACAACTACGGATGCTGGAATCAGAAACAAAAACAGAAAATGCTGGAAAATCTCAGCAGGTTTAACAGCATCTGTGGGGAGAGAATAGAGCGTTTTGAGTCTAAATGACCCTTTATCAGAGCTCTGACAAAGGGTAATCAAGACTCGAAGTGTTGGCTCTATTCACTCCCCACACATGCTGTCAGACCTGCTGAGATTTTCCAGCATTTTCTCTTTTTGCCCCATTATTCATTCTTTGACAATCCATCTTACTGGGATTACTGTTATACCATTCCCAGACTTCTTTATCAATCCCCATCTCTACCCAACTGCTTCTATATCCTCATTTCCTGAATATTTTACACCGCCGTTTACTGTGCTAATGTCAATTTTAATTAACAGAATTACCCATCTACCTTTTCCTAACATTCCGTCCTTCCTAAATGTCACATACTCTTCAATATTTAGCTCCCAGTCTATGCCAGCAGGCAGCCTTGTTGTTAAACTGGTTATTAAATTGTATCTATTAATCACTATTTACACTATCAGCCTATTGGTTTTGTTTCAGATTCAATGTTCATTTAGGTACAGAGCCTTAAGTTTTCTTGTTTTATTATTTTTGCAACCTTGAACTTTATCTGTTAATTTACTCTTAGCTTTATCCCCCCTGTCTCTTTCTGTCATTGTCTGTTTATCATTTCCCACAGTAATACCTTTTTCTCTTCCCTTATATCTGCTTTTTGATCTATAAGTCTTTACAAAATTGATTGCTTTCCCCACCATTTAGTTTAAAGCCCTCTCTACTTCCCCTATTATGTAGCTCAGTAGAACACTGCTCCCAGCACAGTTCAGATGTAGACCATTCTAACGGTTCAGATCCCACATTCCCCAGTACTGGTATCAGTGCTTCATGAAAACTTCTCCCAGCACCAGTCTTTGGACCACACATTCTTCACATTAATTTAATGTATCCTGTACCACTTTACACACAACTCAGGTAATAATTCAGAGGTTATAATCTTTGAGGTTCTGCTTTTAAATTTAAACCTAATGCCTCATAGGATTCTCTGGGAGGCGAGAGAAGCGATTGCAGAGCCTCTGGCTCTGATCTTCAGGTCGTCATTGGTTACGGGTATAGTGCCGGAAGACTGGAGGACAGCGAATGTGGTCCCATTGTTCAAGAAGGGGAAGAGAGACTTTCCAGAGAAGTATAGGCCAGTGAGTCTTACTTCTGTTGTGGGCAAAGTATTGGAGAGAATTATTAGGAATAGGATTTATAGTTATTTAGAGAGAAATGAATTGATTGGGGATAGTCAGCATGGTTTTGTGAAGGGTAGGTCGTGCCTTACTAACCTCATTGAGTTTTTTGAAAAGTGACCAAAGAGGTGGATGGGGGTAAGGCGGTTGATGTGGTATATATGGACTTTAGTAAGGCGTTTGATAAGGTGGCCCATGGAAGACTTCTGCAGAAAATGCAGATGTATGGGATAGAGGGTGATTTAGCTAATTGATTAGGAATTGGCTAGCAGATAGAAGACAGAGGGTGGTGGTTGATAGGAGATGTTCATCGTGGAGTTCGGTTACAAGTGGTGTACCTCAGGGGTCTGTTTTGGGGCCCCTGCTGTTTGTAATTTTTATAAATGATCTGGATGAGGGTATTGAAGGATGGATAGTAAATTTGCAGATGACACTAAAGTCGGTGGAGTGGTAGATAGTGAAGAGGGGTGTTATAGTTTGCAGAGGGACTTAGACAAGTTGCAGAGCTGGGCCGAGAGGTGGCAAATGGAGTTTAATGGGGAAAAGTGTGAGGTAATTCACTTTGGCAGGAATAACAAATGTGTAGAGTATAGGGCTAATGGTAGGACTCTTAATAGTGTTGAAGAACAGAGGGATCTTGGTGTATATTTGCATAGATCCCTGAAAGTTGGCAAATTAAGTCGATAAGGTTGTTAAGAAGGCATACTGAGTCTTAGCTTTTATGGGTAGGGGGACTGAATTTCGGAGCCGCAACGTCATGTTGCAACTGTACAAAACTCTAGTGCGGCCGCATTTGGAGAATTGTGTACAGTTCTGGTCCCCGCATTATAAGAAAGATGTGGAGGCATTGGAGAGGGTACAGAGGAGGTTTACCAGGATGTTGCATGGTATGGAGGGCAGGTCTTATGAAGAGAGGCTGAGGGATTTGAGGTTGTTTTCGTTAGAAAGGAGGCGGCTAAGAGGGGACCTAATCGAACCATATAAGATGATTAGAGGTTTAGATAGGGTGGACAGTGATAGCCTTTTTCCTAGGATGGAGAAAGCTAGCACGAGGGGACATAGCTTTAAATTAAGGGGTGGTGGTTTTAGGACAGATGTCAGAGGTAGGTTCTTTACCCAGAGGGTGGTGAGGGTATGGAATGCCTTGCCTGCGTCAGTTGTAGATGCGCCAAGTTTGGTGGCATTTAAGAGGTTAGTAGATAAGTTTATGGATGAAAAAGGAATGGTTTAGGTTAGAGGGTCACTGCTTGTTCCTAATTGGTCGGCGCAACATCGAGGGCCGAAGGGCCTGTTCTGCGCTGTAATGTTCTATGTTCTATGTTCATACTCCTTATGCAAAAACTCTTTGCTGGTGTAATCTATGTTGTTGGCACCACATGGATCCTGACAACAGCATCCTCCCCCTCCCACTGCAGGTTCCTATCCAGGCCTGAACAGACCTCCTGAAGCCTGGCACCAGGAAAGCCTGGACTCTCTGTCTCTCAGCTGCAAAGAACAGTATCTATCCCCCACTCTCCTCCTACCATGACATTCCTCTTTGTTCCCCCCACTCGAATGTCAATTCGCTAAGCCACCCTACGGTCCCCACTCTTACCCAAACAAGCGAAGAGTACTTCAAAACTACTGGACAATTTCAGAAGCTGACATTTGTGTCCCCTGGTTCCCCTTACCCGCCTCATTCACAATCACATCCTCCTGTCCCTGACCGCTGGCCAGATCAGAAGCCTCTATCGTAATTGGTCTAATGTCTCCTGGTACAAAGTGTCCAGGTAATCTTCCCCCTCCCTGATTGTCGCAGTGTATCTGCAGTTCAATGACTCTGAGCCAAAGCTCCTCCAGTCACAAACACTTGCTGCTGATCTGTCTCGCCCTAAGTAACAGTGACCTCCAGAAAACCCCACGTACTTCAGCCGCAACACATCACCCGTACTGCCAGCCTTAATGTGTTTTAAAATACTTAATTATATTATTCACTTATTTATGTTGATTGTTTATTTATTTAATGAATTTTACCATAAATTCCCTAGAACTGGAACAGACCGTACCCATTTATCAGATACTCAGCAAGCAGCGCATTCCAATCGCAGTCATAGAGAAAAAACTAAATTCTACAGCGTTACAAAAAGTAGGAAAAGCAAGAGGAAAAAAAGCACATCCCCTCAGTGATAGCACGCTCCTTCCCACTGATAGCCCACCACTCCCCCCCCCCCACGATAGCCCACCGCTCCCCCTCCCCAACAATAGCCCACCACTCCCCCTCCCCAATGATAGCCCACCACTTCCCCCCTCCCCAACATAACCCAATGCCCCACTTCTCCAAGATAGTCCACTGCCCACTCCCCCGGATAGCCCACCCCCTCCCCCCGCTCCCCAGCAATAGCCCAACAATCCTCTCCCCAATGATAATCCACTGCTCCCCCAGCGATATCCCAGCCAGCCCCACTTTTCCAGCAATAGCCCGGCCAACCACCCCCGCCACACGATAGCACAGGCCTCCCAGCATTATGTGTGATTCCTGCAGGAAAATCCTCAAATTCCAAAGTTTACTAGCATTTCACCTTTGCTTTTCCATTCTCCCAATCATAGTCAACAACATTACACATCGAACAGCACACTTCATCTGGTCAACATCCCCAACAACAACCTCACAGCATTCCCGCTGCTTACAGTCATTGAGGTTTACAACATCGAAACAGGCCCTTCGACCCAACTTGTCCATCCCTTTCTTTAAAAAAGCATTTAGATAGTTATATGGGTACGACGGGTATAGAGGGATATGGGCCAAATGCGGGGAATTGGATTAGCTTTACTAAGTAAAATGCTGGGGGCAGGTACTCTGGAGTTATTTAAGAAATACTTAGATGGGCACATGAACAGAATGGGAATGGAGGGGTATAGAAAACTGATTTAAAATAGGGATCATGAGCCTTGGGAGTCCCTGGGAAGTGTGTAAATAGATGATGATATTGATGTACTTGTTTTTATCCTACAGGTGCTTTGGTCCACCTTGTTGTCTAACGAGGGCCATACACGCGATGGGTCGTGAGAGGGCTGCTCTTGGATTTTTTTTTAGAGTATCCTAGTGCTTCACATCGTTAGTGTACGCTTGACCTGGACCATCTGATGGGCAACACAACATCTCAGTGACTATCACTGTGCTGTGCAGATACATGGATTTGGGCCTGTGTCTGTGGGAGTTTGCACATTCTCCCCGTGCTTGCGTGGGTTTTCTCTGGGAGCTCCTGTTTCCTCCCACATCCCAAAGATGTGCTCTTAGGCTAATTGGCAAAACAAATTCTCCCTAAGTTGTCTCAAATTTGGTTTCAATGCATAAATCTATAAACATGGACAGGGATCACGGGTAGAGATTGGAACATTGGGGTGGTGGCGCGGGCTCATTGGGCCGAAGGGCCTGTTTCCCGTGCTGTTTTGTTCTTTGTTCTATGGTTTAAAATTGTACCGTCTCTACTACTACCTCTGGCAGCTTGTTCCAGACACTCACCACCCTCTGTATGAAAACATTGCCCCTACAGATCCTTTTGTATCTCTCCCCTCTGACCTTAAACCTATGCCCTCTAGTTTTAGACTCCCCTACCTTTAGGAAAAGATATTGACTATCCAGCTGATCTGTGCCCCTCGTTATTTTATAGACTTCTGTAAGATCACTCCTCAGCCTCCTACGCTCCAGAGAAAAAAGTCCCAGACTATCCAACCTCTCCTTATAACTCAATCCATCAAGTTCCGGTAGCATCCAAATAAACCTTTTCTTTCTGGTTTAATAATATCCTTTCACTTAATAGCGTGACCAGAACTGAACACAATATTCCAAGTGTAGCCTTACCAATGTCTTGTACAACTTAGTAGCTTGCTAGCTTTCTTTCCCACTTAGCTTTGTTTCATTGGAAACCTGGATACATTACTCAATTCCATATTTAAATCATTAATATTGATTGGAAATGCCTCAGGCCACAGCATTTACCCAACACCAGCCACTGAATGCCTGCTTTAATATTCAACTCAGTCTAATCCCATCACTTACACATTTCAATCCCTCTCCTTTGCACACGGTGAGATGCTGAGGGTACAGTGAGAACATGGACAACACATTTAGGGCATTTAGATCTTCCTCAAAGGATGGAAGTTGTGGCTGAATTCAGAAATAACTGGAAATGTGTTTACCATAAATGCAGTGGAGACATTAGTGATGTGTGACTGCTCTCTACTGGACAGAGCTGGAAACTGTAGAGAAACACAGAATATTTTATTCATTTGTTAATGAGATATGGACGTCACGCTGGCTAGACCAGCATTTATTACCCATCCCTAATTGCCCTTGAGAAGGTGGTGATGAGCTGCCTTCTTGAACCCGCTGCAGTCTGTGTGATGTAGGTACACCCACTGTGCTGTTAAGGAGGAGATTGTAGGATTCTGACCCAGGGACAGTAAACAGTGTTGAGGATAAATTCCTTTGATAGGAAAGGAAGGCCAGCCATCAGTCTTGTTGTGACATTGTACATTTTATTACCAATGGCTACACTTTTATAAAAAAAATGTGCAATATACAGATTCCATACAAAACAAGTCTGTACACAGATGATTAAAAAGTGCAAATATCCTGATTCATTGATAGGTTCAGGCTGAGGACAGAAGAACCACCGTTACAATCGGAGTTATTATTGAAGTCAAAGTCCGAACCATCTCTCCTGCACATCAAAGCACTCCACAAATAATGAATTACTCTGAAATAGTCACTCCATCAAAATTGGCAAATGCAGCAGCTATGGTTTATATACAGCAAGATTAAAGAGCAAGCAAGAAGACAAGGCAGTGGTGAGGATAAAGAGAGAGATGCTGGGTGAGGACAGCAGGCAAACTGTTCTGCTCTTTGGTTCCCAGGCTTCACAACCCACTTCAGGGGGAAGCTGGGGCTTTGGATCTGATCCACACTTAAACTAACAGCTTCAAGTCAGGGTGGGTGGGGGGGATGTGAAGGAAAGCGGGGTAAACAGAGATGAGGACGGCATCTCAGGTCAGAATAACTGGACATCCTGTATACAGGCGAAACACCAAGAGAGGCAGCTCAGGACAAAGAGTTTGTTTCTAATTTATCGAATCTATAATGGTGGGTGTGCCAAGATCTCACAGCTGAAACCTAAAAAAGGCAGAATCAGTGCAAGCACGTCCTACCCGAGAACCCTCCTCAGGGTAACTCCGTGTTTGGGAGGTGTGGGCGAGGTAACACAAGGTCGATCAGCACCTCCAGATATTTACAGATAGCACGTGGCCTGCTCCAGGAAGGAAACTAAACCTAAAACTTGTGAAATAAGAATGAAGGAAATGAGCCCAGGACCAGGGGACTGCCTCTCGCTGCCCCAGGACCAGGGGACTGCCTCTCGCTGCCCCAGGACCAGGGGACTGCCTCTCGCTGCCCCAGCACCAGGGGACTGCCTCTCGCTGCCACAGCACCAGGGGACTGCCTCTCGCTGCCCCAGCACCAGGGGACTGCCTCTCGCTGCCCCAGGACCAGGGGACTGCCTCTCGCTGCCCCAGGACCAGGGGACTGCCTCTCGCTGCCCCAGGACCAGGGGACTGCCTCTCGCTGCCCCAGGACCAGGGGACTGCCTCTCGCTGCCCCAGGACCAGGGACTGCCTCTCGCTGCCCCAGGACCAGGGGACTGCCTCTCGCTGCCCCAACCAGGGGACTGCCTCTCGCTGCCAAGCAGCCGGGGACTGCCTCTCGCTGCCACAGCACCAGGGGACTGCCTCTCGCTGCCACAGCACCAGGGGACTGCCTCTCGCTGCCACAGCACCAGGGGACTGCCTCTCGCTGCACAGGACCAGGGGACTGCCTCTCGCTGCCACAGCACCAGGGGACTGCCTCTCGCTGCCACAGCACCAGGGGACTGCCTCTCGCTGCCACAGCACCAGGGGACTGCCTCTCGCTGCCACAGCACCAGGGGACTGCCTCTCGCTGCCACAGCACCAAGGGACTGCCTCTCGCTGCCACAGCACCAAGGGACTGCCTCTCGCTGCCCAGGACCAGGGGACTGCCTCTCGCTGCCACAGGACCAGGGGACTGCCTCTCGCTGCCACAGGACCAGGGGACTGCCTCTCGCTGCCACAGGACCAGGGGACTGCCTCTCGCTGCCACAGGACCAGGGGACTGTCTCTCGCTTCCACAGGACCAGGGGACTGCCTCTCGCTGCCACAGGACCAGGGGACTGCCTCTCGCTGCCACAGGGCTTTGTCTATGTAGATTGTGCTCTATCTCACCAAGATGCCTTGGTATATTGTGCTGTACAGTTCAGATAAAAACATGCTGTTTTCTTTCAGTAACTACGGCAGAGAGTTATGCCACCCTAGCACTGGGCATTTACTCAGCCACCTTTCCAATACTCCCAGTTCTTGCTGTTTGTACGAGTGATAAAGTTCCCTGTCTAAAATTTCCATGGTAACAGCGAACTCTCAGAATGCAGAATGCACAGCTCCTGAAACACATGCCAGTGGCACTCCCCACCTTGTGACAGTCTCCCTGCTCTTAGCTCAGTGCTGTGGAGATTAGCTGGGGAGGGCACCTTCTACTCCTCAAACTGCTGGGATTGAGTCACCCTTAGATCCACACCCCCCAGAGGCTTCTCCTTCATTGTAAGCAAAAATAAATCTAATGGAATGGCGACAGAGCAAAGGGTTCCTCCTGTTCTTACAGAAACAACACTGTGCTTCCAATGATGTTGCCAAGGTAACATGTATGATATCCCATGAAAGGGGCTTTCCTTGGAATTGGAGGCAATCTACTGACATGGCTAGGAATCTGGTTAGGAACTAGGAGAAAGAGAGTGTGGAGAATGGGAATGAAGCTAGTGATCTCTCCCAGGGATCTGGGGCCTCAGCTTTTCACTGTATTTATAAATGATCTGGTTGGAGGAAATAGGAAACCATATATATTCAGGTCAGTATAGAAATACACATACACTGAATATATATCCTCTGCTGACACTAAATGAGGAGATACAAAAGATTTTAGAATAGTTACACACAGGAGGTTACTATTCAGCACAACCAGAGTAACACAGCTGATCCTAACCACTCGCTGTGTGAATCTGTCTCCACCACACTTTCAGACAGTGCATTCCAGATCCTAACCACTCACTGTGTGAATCTGTCTCCACCACACTCTCAGACAGTGCATTCCAGATCCTAACCACTCGCTGTGTGAATCTGTCTCCACCACACTCTCAGACAGTGCATTCCAGATCCTAACCACTCGCTGTGTGAATCTGTCTCCACCACACTCTCAGATAGTACATTCCAGATTCTAACCACTCGCTGTGTGAATCTGTCTCCACCACACTCTCAGACAGTGCATTCCAGATCCTAACCACTCGCTGTGTGAATCTGTCTCCACCACACTCTCAGATAGTGCATTCCAGATCCTAACCACTCGCTGTGTGAATCTGTCTCCACCACACTCTCAGACAGTACATTCCAGATCCTAACCACTCGCTGTGTGAATCTGTCTCCACCACACTCTCAGAAAGTGCATTCCAGATCCTAACCACTCACTGTGTGAATCTGTCTCCACCACACTCTCAGACAGTACATTCCAGATTCTAACCACTCACTGTGTGAACCTGTCTCCACCACACTCTCAGACAGTACATTCCAGATCCTAACCACTCACTGTGTGAATCTGTCTCCACCACACTCTCAGACAGTACATTCCAGATCCTACCCACTCACTGTGTGAATCTGTCTCCACCACACTCTCAGACAGTACATTCCAGATCATAACCGCTCACTGTGTGAATCTGTCTCCACCACACTCTCAGACAGTACATTCCAGATCCTAACCACTCGCTGTGTGAATCTGTCTCCACCACACTCTCAGACAGTACATTCCAGATCATAACCTCTCACTGTGTGAATCTGTCTCCACCACACTCTCAGACAGTACATTCCAGATCCTAACCACTCGCTGTGTGAATCTGTCTCCACCACACTCTCAGACAGTATATTCCAGATCCTAACTATTCACTGTGTGAATCTGTCTCCACCACACTCTCAGACAGTACATTCCAGATCCTAACCACTCACTGTGTGAATCTGTCTCCACCACAATCTCAGACAGTACATTCCAGATCCTAACCACTCGCTGTGTGAATCTGTCTCCACCACACTCTCAGACAGTACATTCCAGATCCTAACCACTCACTGTGTGAATCTGTCTCCCACACTCAAAGTGTATAATGTAGATAAAAGTTAGGTATCCACTTCGGTAGCAAAAACAGAAAGGAAGATGTATGGCTGGAAATTGGGAGAGGGGAGTGTGCAGCGGGACCTGGGTGTCCTTGTGCATCAGTCACTGAAGGTGAGCATGCAGGTGCAGCAGATGGTAAAGAAGGCAAATGACATGTTGGCCTTCATTGCGAGAGGTTTTGAGTAGAAACATAGAGAAAACATAGAAAAACTACAGCACAATTCAGGCCCTTCGGCCCACAAAGTTGTGCCAAACATGTCCCTACCTTAGAGATTACTAGGCTATAGAGTACAGGAGCAGAGATGTGTTGTTGCAATGATATAGTGCCTTGGTGAGGCCACACCTAGAGTATTGAGTGCAGTTTTGGTCTCCTTTTCTGAGGGAAGATATCTAGAGGGAGTGAAGCTAAGGTTTACCAGGCTGATTCTTAGTGTGGCAGGACTGACATTTAAGAGAGATCAAGATGATATTCAAAAGACTGAAGATGTAACCTCATAGAAACATAAAATTCTAACAGGATAGATGCAGGAGGGATGTTCCCAATGGTAGGGGAGTCCAGACCCAGGGGTCAAAGTCTAACAAGGTAAATCATTTCCCACTGAGATCAGAAGATATTTCTCCACCCAGAGACTGGCGAATCTGTGGAATTCACTACCACAGTAAGTAGTTGAGGCCAAAGCATTCTATACTTTCAAGAAGTTAACTATAGCTCTTGGAGTAAAGAGGATCACAGAACATGGGGGTAAAGCGGGATCAAGCTACTGAGTTGGATGATCAGCCATGATCATAATGAATGGCAGAACGGGTTAGAAGGGTTGAATAGCCTACTTGTGCTCCCTATATTTCTCTGCACCCTCATTAATATTTTCACATCTCCTCACAGCCTCACTAATGCCTTCACAGCCTTCCTAAAGAGTTGTGCCTAGAATTAATAGACGTTTACTGCCTGCTCGAGAGGGTAATAGCTACAAAGAGAGGTTGGATAAACTCGGTTTGTTCTCACTGGTACGATGGAGATTGAGAGGCGACCTGATAGAGGTATACTAGTTTATGAGTGACATGGACAGAGTGGATAGTCAGAAGCTCTTTCCTAAAGTAGAAAAGTCAAGTACTAGGGGACATAGGTTTCGGCACATGGGGAAAAGTTTAGAGGGGATGTGTGAGACAAGGTTTTTTTTTACACAGAGGGTGGTGAATGTCTGGAACCCGCTGCCCGGGGAGGTGGTGGGAGCAGATACGATAGCAGCATTTAAGGAGCAACTAGACAAATGCATGAATTGTTTGGGATGGAAGGATACGGACTCTGTAAGTGCGTACGGTTTTAATTTAGGCAGGCATCATGATCGGTGCAGGCTTTGAGGGCTGAAGAGCCTGTTCTTGTGCTGAACTATTCTCTGTTCTTTGTTATGTGACTCTGTCTCCTGTCACTTTGCCAATTTCATATTCATGCTTCTCCTGTCCCTTTTATCCCATAGCCTTTGGTTTTGCTGATAAGCCCGTTAAGTAGCACCTAATCAATTGCCTTTGTAAGTCCATGTACACATCAACAGCATTATCCTTATCAACCTCACTGCTGCCTCATCAAAAACTTTCAGCATGTTAGCTCAACAAGATTTCCCCTTAATTAATCCATGCTGCCTTTCCTTAATTAATCCAAATTTATTCAAGTTACTGTTCACTTTATCCTGCACCTCTGATTGTAAAAGCTTCCATATCAGCCAGGTTAAATTAACTGGCTGCAGTTGCTGGGCTTATCCTCACACCGCTTTCTAAACAAGGTTTAAGATTTGCAATTCTCATTGTTATTACAGATAGTGTGATGATGAGAGCAAGGAGTTACAGGTAGTTGGACAGGGTGAATGCAAAACTGCAGCAACTGGAGTTATAGACATAGAACATAGATCAGTACAGCATAGTACAGGCCCTTTGGCCCTCAATGTTGTGCTAAGCTACGTCCAATCCCAAGATCAAGCTATCCCTCTCTATTATTCTGGAGTGCTCCATGTGCCTATCCAATAACCGCTTGAAAGTTCAAAGAACAAAGAATAAAATAGCACTTCCTAAAGTGTCCGACTCCACTATCACAGCAGGCAGTCCATTCCACACCCCAACCACTCTCTGAATGAAGAACCTACCTTGAACATCCCTCCTATATCTCCCACCATGAATCTTATAGTTATGCCCCCTAGTAACAGCTACATCCACCTGAGGAAATAGTCTCTGCACATCCACTCTATCAATCCGCTCATCAACTTATAAACCTCTATTAAATCGCCTCTTGTCCTCCTCCACTCTAAAGAGAAAAGCCCCAGCTCCCTTAATCTTTCCACATAAGACCTACCCTCCAAACCAGGCAGCATCCTGGTTAATCTCCTCTGCACTCTCTCCAATGCTTCCACATCCTTCTTATAGTGAGGTGACCAGAACTGAACACAATATTCCAAATGTGATCTCACCAATATCCAGTACAGTTGCAGCATAACCCCACGGCTCTTAAACTCAAACCCCCTGTTAATAAACGCTAACACACCATAAGCCTTCTTCACGGCTCTATCAACTTGAGCGGCAACCTTCAGAAATCCGTGAGTACGAACCCAAAATCTCTCTGTTCCTCCAAATTCCTCAGAACCCTGTGGTTAACCTTGTAATCTGCATTTAAGTTTGTCCTACCAAAATGAATCACCTTGCACTTATCAGGGTTAAACTCCATCTGCCACTTTTCTGCCCAGGTCTGTATCCTATCAATGTCTCTGCAGTCTGCAAGAGCCCTACTCCTCATCCACTACTCCACCAATCTTGCTGTCATCAGCAAATGTACAAACCCACCCTTCAGCCCCCTCCTCCAAGTCATTGATAAAAATCACAAATAGCAGAGGACCCAGCACCGACCCCTGTAGTACACCACTGGTAACTGGTCTTCAGTCTGAAAATCTGGAATCACTTCCTGACACAGAGAAGAATGGAAATCTGGAATGCAACTATTTTAAAATGCTGTACATATTGGGGGTCAATTGGAAATTTCAAAACTGACATTGATGGATTTATTTTGGGTAAGGTGATTTAAAGTTATTACAGAAAACAATATAAAAATGACAACTGTTTGTGTTTCAGCTTACCAGATCTGTGAAAAACTCAGCAAATCTGGCAGGTTCTGTGGAGAAAGTTAACGGTTTGAGTCGAATGTGACCCTTTCAAACTGGAAAAGACATCTATTTATCCAGTATTTCCAAATGTCGCAAAGCCCTTTACCACATAGACTCTACTTCACAAAGTCCTTCACTGGCTGTAATGTAGGACATGCAGTTATATAGAACACAGAACATTATAGCGTAGTACAGACCCTTCGGCCCTCGATGTTGCATCAACCAGTGAAACCAATCTAATGACCCTCTAACCTAAACTATTCCAATATTATCCATATGCCTATCCACTGACCATTTGAACGCCCTTAGAGATGGCAAATCCACAACTGCTGCATGCAGGGCATTCCACGCTCTTACTACCCTCTGAGTAAAGAACCCAGCTCTGACATCCGTCCTATAACTACCACCCCTTAATTTAAAGCTATGCCCTCTCATATTAGCCATCATCATCTGAGGAAAAAGGCTCTCACTGTCCACCCTATCTAACTCTCTGATCATCTTGTATGCCTCAATTAGGTCACCTCTTAATCTTCTGACAGTAAGATCCCAATTACAGCAATGTTTCATACAGTTCCTGCAGTGAGATGGAGGCTATTCAGCCCATTGAGACTGCACCAACTCTCCAAAAGAGCATCTTATACAGGTGCACCCTGACCCCATCCCCATAATTCCACATATTTAGTATGGCCAATGCACCTGACCAGCACATCTTCGGACTGTGGGAGGAAACCCATGTAGACACAGAGAGAATGTGCAGACCCCACACAGACAGTGATCCGAGCCGAGAATCGAACCCGGGTCCTTGGAGTTCCAAGGCAGCAGTGCTAACCACTGTGCCACATCATCTGTTTACTCCAGGTGTTGACTGAGGGATAAATATTGGCTGCGACACCAGGGAAAACTCCCTGACTATTCTTCAGAATAACACAATGGGGTCTTTTACACCCATCCAAGAAGGGCCCTTCATTTAATATCTCAATTGCAAGATGGTAGTGCAGTCTCTGACAGTGCAGTACAGCTGTACCCAATCAACCTTACTTTTCGTGAACAATCCACAGAGTGGCAATTGAACCCAGAACCCTGCGACAATAAGATTAGAGTCTCTATAAACTGAACCACACAAACCAAAACAGGGAGATGGAACAAAGATTCAAATCCACCATAATCTGACTGAATGCTGCAGCAGACTCAAGAAACTGAAAGGCCTCCTGTTCTTATGCTCCAATGACAGTGAGTCTTCCTGTGAGAGCAAAGTTTCTCCAAATTGGTTTCCTCAATTGTTTGCTGAAACTTTTAAAGTTGGCATTGACTAGTGTGTCAGGTAGAAATCCCATATAACAGGATAGTGACAGTAAAGGAGCCAAGAATCCTTTGGGAGGAGAGCAGCAAGTGGTCAACTCATCACTGACCCACAGAGAGAGAGAGACTCAGTGACTGAGAGTAAATCATTGACCCAGAGAGGGAGGGAAACTCTGGCAGTGAGACCGTGTCACTGACCCAGAGAGAGAGAGAGAGAGACTCTGGGGCTGAGAGTAAGTCACTGACCCAGACTCTATGAGTGTTACAGAGTCGCCACACCCCCCCTCCCCGTGCTAAGAGCAGCGACTTTGAGCTGTTTAAACTTCATTCAGCATTCTGAAGGCTACAGAAGCCAGTGAGATCTGTTGATAAATATTCAAACATCTTCACAATGATTTATTAAATGTGATAGCATTGTCAGAACATTCTGGAGCATAGTTTGACACACCTCAACACCCAATTACACAAACACAATTTGATTGCAACGAATGTAGTCAAACACACACCAATGAGCCATGCACTGCACCGTCAGTCAGTAAACAGCAGCGAGTCCCAACTCTCATCTCCTTCTCCATCTCCTGTATCACTCGTTCCACCTCTACTATACCTTCAACAAAAAAGAAAGAACTTCATTCAGTGAATAAACTGGTTCAGATTTTTAGAACCACCCACAAAAAAACCACCCATACCTTTCCTCAAAGTCCAAATCTGAATCTTCCAAGACTGACTCTCCCTGCTGTGTAGGCCTTAGAGCCTGGGCCTACCCTACTTGAGTCACCCAGGCTGGAAGATACGTTTACCTGGTGCGTTTGTGGGGGTAATTCATCCTCCGATCCTTCCTCTGGTACAGTCTCTGGCTGCCGAGGGGGGGAGCTCTCCTCTGTCCAGCCCCCCATTGGCTGCCGGGCGAATGGTCTTTGGGGTTCTGTAGAACCTGGAGATAGCAGGAAAAACAGTAACTAATCACATTCTGCATTACAGCTTAGAGAGAGGCCATTTGGCCCATCAGGTCTGTACCAGCTCTCAATGAGCTATTTACCTGGTGCCATTCTCCAACCTCCTCCCAGGAGGAGAACAGTCTAATTCTGCCTCCATCCACAATGACAGGAAGTGCATTCCACACCCTAACCCCTTGCTGAGTGAGAAAGATTTGCATATCATTGCTACTTTTTTTGCCAATTACTTTAAATTGTAGCAACCTGAATCCCACCCTGGATCCCCCAAACTTACTGCTGATTCCTCCATATCTCTTGTGGATGGTGGGCAGGAGTCCAGCTGGTTCCTGGTGGAGATTGGGAGGTCTGTTGGCAGTGACGGGATAGGTACAGGATCGTGGAATATTCAACGGTGATGGCCTCGTCACCTCAGTCTCCTCCAGTCCGCTCTCCCCGCTGTCATCACTGTCCTGTCGATGCCACACGTGGCGCAGTGGCTCCCCCTGCATTTGCTGCTTGTGGAGCTGGAAGCAAAGGGACAGTTGGTCAGGGAATAGTGAGAGTTCCGGACTCATGCTGGCCTTGGAGAGGCTGCAGCAGATTCACCACAATGATAGCAGGGTTAAAGCAATTAAATGACAAGAGGAGGTTGTACAGACTAGGACTGTTTCACTTGAATATAGTGAATCCAGGAAGAGCACATTAACTTGTTTAAAATGATGACAGATTGACAGGGTAGATAGCAGGAAGTTTGGTCAGCAAAATCCAGGACAAGTGAGCAAACACTCATAGAACATAAAACGAGCTTTTATTGGGAGGGGGATTGAATTTCTATGTTCATAGATTGTTCCTGTGGAGCAACACGGAGAGGCAGCGTTTTGGGCGAGTATAAAGTTCGAGTTTTAAGTAATTTTTAACATTCTCTTTTTGGTTAAAGTAGCGAGCGGTGGTAGTTTTTTGCCATTTTTTTAAACTAACTGGAAACCGGAAGTCGTCATTAGGAGGCTTACCGGTAGTTGTAGTTTTTCTCTCTGACTCTATAAATTGGTTCTGGTCACCAGAACACTGCATTTGCCTGAGGAAGACACAGAGTGTTGAAAGCTCGCTTTTTTACTATCAAATAAATCGGTTGGATTATAAATTGGTGTTGCTAAATTCTTACTGAGTTATTACCACCCCAATCCAACGCCGGCATCTGTATATCATGTCTATAAATTGGTACAGAGAGGAAACCCGATACTCTACACAGGTAGAGTATCCCACCCTCCCCCCTCCTCTAACCTAATAATAAAAGTGTGTGGGAAGTTTTTTTGTAATTTCTCTCCTAGAAATTAAAGTATCAGGGATGGCAGTGCAGGCAGTACGTTGCACCTCCTGCGGTATGTACGAGGTGAGGGACACCAGTAGTGTTCCTGCTGATTATACCTGCAGGAAATGTGCACATTTGCAGCTTCTTGAGGATCGTGTTAAGGAGCTGGAGCTGGAATTAGAGGAACTCAGGATAATTCAGGAGGTTGAGGCGGATATTGACAGGAGTTACAAAGAGATAGTCACTCCTAAAAGTGATTCTTGGGTAACTGTTAGGAGGAGGGGTAAGAAGCAATCGGGTAGACAATCCCCTGGGGCTGTTCCCCTCCAAAACAAGTTTTCTGTCCTGGAGGCTACAGTTGAGGAGGAATCAACTGGAGATGGCCAAAGGGAGCAGGTCTCTGGGGGTGAGCCTGCTGGGAATGCTCAGGTGGGTAGGGGGAATAAGAGATTGGGCCTGGTAATTGGAGACTCCATAGTTAGGGGGACAGATAGGAGAGTAAATAGTAATAAACGGGACTCAGGGCTGGTGTGTTGCCTCCCAGGGGCCGGGGTCCAGGACGTCTCAGAGCGGGTTTTCAAGATTCTTAAGGGAGAGGGGAGTCAGCCCCAAGTCATAGTTCATGTAGGGACACATGATGTAGGTAGGACAAGGGAAGGGGATATTAAACAGAAATTTATGGAGTTGGGGTGGAAGCTTAGGGCCAAAACAGACAGAGTGGTTATCTCAGGACTCATGCCTGTGACACAGGATAGTTTAGAGAAGAACACAGAGAGGGAATGTTTGAACTCGTGGCTGCGGGGATGGTGCAGGAGGGATGGGTTCAGGTTCCTGAACAATTGGGACTCATTCTGGAGTAGGTGGGACCTCCACAAGAGAGATGGTCTACACCTGAACCAGAGGGGAACAAATACCTGGGGGGAGAAAATTTGCAAAGGCTATGCAGGGGGCTTTAAACTGATTCGGGGGGGAGATGGGATCCTGAGTAGTTTGGATGTTAGGAGAGACGAGAATAAGGGGGTCATAGATGAGAACTGTAAAGCACAGCAGCGTACGGGTGGAGTAGGGCATGGTTTGAAATGCGTACACTTTAATGCAAGAAGTATTCGCAATAAGGTGGAGGAACTTGCAGCTTGGACCAGTACCTGGAACTTCGATGTTGTGGCCATTTCAGAGACATGGATAGAGCAGGGACAGGAATGGTTGTTGCAGGTTCCGGGGTTCAAATGCTTCAGTCGGAGTAGAGAAGGAGGTAGAAGTGGGGGAGGAGTGGCATTATTAGTCAAAGACTGTATCACAGTGACAGAAAGGAAGTTTGATGAGGACTTGTCTGTTGAGGTAGTATGGGCTGAGATTAGAAACAGGAGAGGAGAGGTCACCCTGTTGGGAGTCTTTTATAGACCTCCTAAAAGTTCTAGAGAGGTAGAGGAAAGGATTGCAAAGTCGATCCTGGACAGGAGTGAAAGTAATAGGGTAATTGTTATGGGGGACTTTAACTTTACTAATATTGATTGGAATAGCTATAGCTCTAGCACGTTAGAGGGGTCAGTTTTGTACAAGGTGTGCAGGAAGGTTTTTTGACTCAGTATGTAGATAGGCCAACTAGAGGTGAGGCTACATTGGATTTGGTGCTGGGCAATGAGCCAGACCAGGTGTTAGACTTGGAAGTTGGTGAACATTTTGGTGATAGTGACCACAATTCGGTTACGTTCACCTTAGTGATGGATAGGGATAGGCATGAAGCTGGGGGCAGTAGTTATAGCTGGGGGAATGGTAATTATGAGGCCATAAGGAGGGAATTAGGGTGCATAGGTTGGACTAGGAAACTACAGGGACTGGGAACATCTGAAATGTGGAGCTTATTCAAAGAGCAGCTACTGCGAGTCCTTGATAAGCATGTCCCTGTCAGGCAAGGAGGAAATGGTCGAGTAAGGGGTAAGGGTCGAGTAATGGTCCCTGAAAGTAGGCAGTCAAGTGGATAAAGTTGTTAAGAAGGCTTATGGAGTCTTAGCTTTTATTGGTAGGGGGATTGAATTTAGGAGCCGCAGCATCATGTTGCAGCTGTACAAAACTCTAGTGCGGCCGCACTTGGAGTATTGTGTGCAGTTCTGGTCGCCACATTATAAGAAAGATGTGGAGGCATTGGAGAGGGTACAGAGGAGGTTTACCAGGATGTTGCCTGGTATGGAGGCAGGTCCTATGAAGAGAGGTTGAAGGATTTGAGGTTGTTTTCGTTAGAAAGGAGGCGGCTAAGAGGGGATCTTATTGAAGCATATAAGATGATTAGAGGTTTAGATAGGGTGGACAGTGATAGCCTTTTTCCTAGGATGGAGAAAGCTAGCACGAGGGGACACAGCTTTAAATAAGGGGTATGAGTTATAGGACGGATATCAGAGGTAGGTTCTTTACTCAAAGAGTGATTAGGGAGTGGAATGCCCTGCCTGCAGCTGTTGTAGATGCGCCAAGTTTGGTGGCGTTTAAGAGGTTAGTTGATAAGTATATGGATGGGAAGGGAATGGTTTAGTTAGGAGGGGCATTGCTTTTTATTTTGGCGGCACAACATCGAGGGCCGAAGGGCCTGTTCTGTGCTGTATTGTTCTATGTTCTATGTTCTATGTTCTAAGGGAACCATGGTGTACTAAAAAAGTTAATTTGCTGGTTAAAAGGAAAAAAAGAGGCTTACGTCAGGATGAGGCTTGAAGGCTCAGTTAGTGCACTGGATAGCTATAGATTAACCAGGAGGGAGCTAAAGAGTGAGTTGAGGAGAGCTAAAAGACGACACGAGAAGACTTTGGCTGATAGGATCAAGGAGAATCCTAAAGCTTTCTTTAGATATGTTAAGAATAGAAGATTGGTTAGGGCAAGATTAGGGCCAGTCAGAGACAGCAGTGGGAAGTTGTGCGTGGAGCCTGAAGAGATTGGAGAGGCACTGAACAAATATTTCTCTTCGGTATTCACGCAGGGAGATGTAAATGTAGTTGTGGAGAACACTGGGATACAGGGTTGCAAACTGGAAAGTATTGAAGTAGATAAGGAGGATGTGCTAGATATTCTTGAGGGTTTGAAGTTAGATAAGTCCCCTGGGCCGGATGGGATTTACCCTAGGATTCTCTGGGAGGCGAGAGAGGCGATTGCAGAGCCTCTGGCTCTGATCTTCAGGTCGTCGTTGGTTACGGGTATAGTTCCGGAAGACTGGAGGACAGCGAATGTGGTCCCATTGTTCAAGAAGGGGAAGAGAGACTTTCCAGGGAATTATAGGCCAGTGAGTCTTACTTCTGTTGTGGGTAAAGTATTGGAGAGAATTATTAGGGATAGGATTTATAGTTATTTAGAGAGAAATGAATTGATTGGGGATAGTCAGCATGGTTTTGTGAAGGGTAGGTCGTGCCTTACTAACCTTATTGAGTTTTTTGAAAAAGTGACCAAAGAGGTGGATGGGGGTAAGGCAGTTGATGTGGTATATATGGACTTTAGTAAGGCGTTCGATAAGGTGGCCCATGGAAGGCTTCTGCAGAAAATGCAGATGTATGGGATTGAGGGTGATTTAGTTAATTGGATTAGGAATTGGTTAGCAGATAGAAGACAGAGGGTAGTGGTTGATGGGAGATATTCATCGTGGAGTTCGGTTACTAGTGGTGTACCTCAGGGATCTGTTTTGGGGCCCCTGCTGTTTGTAATTTTTATAAATGATCTGGATGAGGGTATTGAAGGATGGATGAGTAAATTTGCGGATGACACCAAAGTCGGAGGAGTGGTAGATAGTGAAGAGGGGTGTTATAGTTTGCAGAGAGACTTGGACAAGTTGCAGAGCTGGGCCGAGAGGTGGCAAATGGAGTTTAATGTGGAAAAGTGTGAGGTAATTCACTTTGGCAGGAATAACAAATGTGTAGAGTATAGGGCTAATGGTAGGACTCTTAATAGTGTTGATGAACAGAGGGATCTTGGTGTATATGTTAATAGATCCCTGAAAGTTGGCAATCAAGTCGATAAGGTTGTTAAGAAGGCATATGGAGTCTTAGCTTTTATTGGTAGGGGGATTGAATTTCGGAGCCGCAACGTCATGTTGCAACTGTACAAAACTCTAGTGCGGCCGCACTTGGAGTATTGTGTGCAGTTCTGGTCCCCACATTATAAGAAAGATGTGGAGGCATTGGAGAGGGTACAGAGGAGGTTTACCAGGATGTTGCCTGGTATGGAGGGCAGGTCTTATGAGGAGAGGCTGAGGGATTTGAGGTTGTTTTCGTTAGAAAGAAGGCGGCTAAGAGGAGACCTTATTGAAACATATAAGATGATTAGAGGTTTAGATAGGGTGGACAGTGATAGCCTTTTTCCTAGGATGGAGAAAGCTAGCACGAGGGGACATAGCTTTAAATTAAGGGGTGGTAGTTATAGGACGGATGTCAGAGGTAGGTTCTTTACCCAGAGGGTGGTTAGGGTGTGGAATGCCCTGCCTGTGTCAGTTGTAGATGCGCCAAGTTTGGTGGCGTTTAAGAGGTTAGTAGATAAGTTTATGGATGAAAAGGGAATGGTTTAGGTTAGAGGGTCATTGCTTTTTCCTAATTGGTCGGCGCAACATCGAAGGCCGAAGGGCCTGTTCTGCGCTGTAATGTTCTACGTTCTATTACAGCACAGAACAGGCCCCTTGGCCCTCAATGTTGCGCCAACCAATTAAGAAAAAGCAATGACCCTCTAACCTAAACGATTCACTTTTCATCCATAAACCTATCCACTGACCTCTTAAGCGCCCCCAAACTTGGCGCATCTACAACTGGAGCAGGCAGGGCATTCCATACACTTACCACCCTCTGGGTAAAGAACCTACCTCTGACATCCGTCCTATAACTACCACCCCTTAATTTAAAGCTATGTCCCCTCGTGCTAGCTTTCTCCATCCTAGGAAAAAGGCTATCACTGTCCACCCTATCTAAACCTCTAATCATCTTATATGTTTCAATAAGGTCTCCTCTTAGCCGCCTTCTCTCTAACGAAAACAACCTCAAATCCCTCAGCCTCTCTTCATAAGACCTGCCCTCCATACCAGGCAACATCCTGGTAAATTTCCTCTGTACCCTCTCCAATGCCTCCACATCTTTCTTATAATGCGGGGACCAAAACTGTACACAATACTCCAAGTGCGGCCGCACTAGAGTTTTGTACAGTTGCAACATGACGTTGCGGCTCCGAAATTCAATCCCCCTACCAATAAAAGCTAAGACTCCATATGCCTTCTTAACAACCTTATCGACTTGATTACCAACTTTCAGGGATCTATGCACATATACACCAAGATCCCTCTGTTCTTCAACACTATTAAGAGTCCTACCATTAGCCCTATACTCTACACATTTGTTATTCCTGCCAAAGTGAATTACCTCACACTTTTCCACATTAAACTCCATTTGCCACCTCTCGGCCCAGCTCTGCAACTTGTCCAAGTCTCTCTGCAAACTATAACACCCCTCTTCACTATCTACCACTCCTCCGACTTTGGTGTCATCTGCAAATTTACTAATCCATCCTTCAATATCCTCATCCAGATCATTTATAAAAATTACAAACAGCAAGGGCCCCAAAACAGATCCCTGAGGTACACCACTTGTAATCAAACTCCATGATGAATAATTTCCATCAACCACCATCCTCTGTCTTCTATCAGCTAGCCAATTCCTAATCCAATTAGCTAAATCACGCTCAATCCCATACATCTGCATTTTCTGCAGAAGTCTTCCATGTGCCACCTTATCGAACGCCTTACTAAAGTCCATATATACCACATCAACTGCCTTACCCCCATCCACCTCTTTGGTCACTTTTTCAAAAAACTCAATAAGGTTAGTAAGGCACTACCTACCCTTCACAAAACCATGCTGACTATCCCCAATCAATTCGTTTCTCTCTAAATAACTATAAATCCTATCCCTAATAATTCTCTCCAATACTTTGCCCACAACAGAAGTAAGACTCACTGGCCTATAATTCCCTGGAAAGTCTCTATTCCCCTTCTTGAACAATGGGACCACATTCGCTATCCTCCAGTCTTCCGGCACTATACCCGTAACCAACAACGACCTCAAGATCAGAGCCAGAGGCTCTGCAATCGCCTCTCTCACCTCCCAGAGAATCCTAGAGTAAATCCAATCCGGCCCAGGGGACTTACCTAACTTCAAACCCTCAAGAATATCTAGCACATCCTCCTTATCTACTTCAATACTTTCCAGTGTGCAACCCTGTATCCCAGTGTTCTCCACAACTACATTTACATCTCCCTGCGTGACTACTGAAGAGAAATATTTGTTCAGTGCCTCTCCAATCTCTTCAGGCTCCACGCACAACTTCCCACTGCTGTCTCTGACTGGCCCTAATCTTGCCCTAACCAATCTTCTATTCTTAACGTATCTAAAGAAAGCTTTAGGATTCTCCTTGATCCTATCAGCCAAAATCTTCTCGTGTCCTCTTTTAGCTCTTCTCAACTCACTCTTTAGTTCCCTCCTGGTTAATCTATAGCTTTCCAGTGCACTAACTGAGCCTTCAAGCCTCATCCTGACATAAGCCTCTTTTTTCCTTTTAACCAGCGAATTAACTTTTTTAGTACACCATAGTTCCCTTACTCGACCATTTCCTCCTTGCCTGACAGGGACATACTTAACAAGGACTCGCAGTAGCTGCTCCTTGAATAAGCTCCACATTTCAGATGTTCCCAGTCCCTGTAGTTTCCTAGTCCAACCTATGCACCCTAATTCCTTTCTAATGGCCTCATAATTACCATTCCCCCAGCTATAATTACTGCCCCCATCTTCATGCCTATCCCTATCCATCACTAAGGTGAACGTAACCGAATTGTGGTCACTATCACCAAAATGTTCACCAACTTCCAAGTCTAACACCTGGTCTGGCTCATTGCCCAGCACCAAATCCAATGTAGCCTCACCTCTAGTTGGCCTATCTACATACTGAGTCAAAAAACCTTCCTGCACACTTTGTACAAAAACTGACCCCTCTAACGAGCTAGAGCTATAGCTATTCCAATCAATATTAGTAAAGTTAAAGTCCCCCATAACAATTACTCTATTACTTTCACTCCTGTCCAGGATCGACTTTGCAATCCTTTCCTCTACCTCTCTAGAACTTTTAGGAGGTCTATAAAAGACTCCCAACAGGGTGACCTCTCCTCTCCTGTTTCTAATCTCAGCCCATACTACCTCAACAGACATGTCCTCATCAAACTTCCTTTCTGTCACTGTGATACAGTCTTTGACTAATAGTGCCACTCCTCCCCCACTTCTACCTCCTTCTCTACTCTGACTGAAGCATTTGAACCCCGGAACCTGCAACAACCATTCCTGTCCCTGCTCTATCCATGTCTCTGAAATGGCCACAACATCGAAGTTCCAGGTACTGGTCCAAGCTGCAAGTTCCTCCACCTTATTGCGAATACTTCTTGCATTAAAGTATACGCATTTCAAACCATGCCCTACTCCACCCGTACGCTGCTGTGCTTTACAGTTCTCATCTATGACCCCCCTACTCTCGTCCCTCTTATCATCCAAGCTGCTCAGGATCCCACCCCCCTTCTGAATCAGTTTAAAGCCCCCTGCATAGCCTTTGCAAATTTTCTCCCCCCAGATATTGGTTCCCCTCTGGTTCGGGTGTAGACCATCTCTCTTGTAGAGGTCCCACCTACCCCAGAATGAGCCCCAATTGTTCAAGAACCTGAACCCCTCCCTCTTGCACCATCCCCGGAGCCACGAGTTCAAACATTCCCTCTCTCTGTTCTTCTCTAAACTATCCCGTGGCACAGGCAAGAGTCCAGAGATAACCACTCTGTCCGTTTTGGCTCTAAGCTTCCACCCCAACTCCATAAATTTCTGTTTAATATCCCCTTCTCTTGTCCTACCTGCATCATGTGTCCCTACATGAACTACAACTTAGGGCTGATTCCCCTCTCCCTTAAGAATCTTGAAAACTCGCTCTGAGACGTCCTGGACCCCGGCCCCTGGGTGGCAACACACCAGCCCTGAGTCCCGTTTATTACTACTTACTCTCCTATCTGTCCCCCTATCTATGGAGTCTCCAATTACCCGGCCCAATCTCTTATTTCCCCTACCCAGCTGAGCATTCACAGCAGGCTCACCCCCAGAGACCTGCTCCCTTTGGCCATCTCCAGTTGATTCTTCCTCAACTGTAGCCTCCAGGACAGAAAACTTATTTTGGAGGGGAACATCCCCGGGGGGATTGTCTCCCCGATTGCTTCTTACCCCTCTTCCTAATAGTTACCCAAGAATCTCTTTTAGGAGTGACTATCTCTTTGTAACTCCTGTCAATATCCGCCTCAACCTCCCGAATTATCCGGAGTTCCTCTAATTCCAGCTCCAGCTCCTTAACACGATCCTCAAGGAGTTGCAAATGTGCACATTTCCTGCAGGTATAATCAGCAGGAACACTACTGGTGTCCCTCACCTCGTATATGATGCAGGGGAATAAGTATTGATGTGTAAGAAGGTAAGAGATTAATGCTACAAGGCAGCTAGTGACAGCTAGAGAAGAGTGCAAGAGGCCAAGAACATTGATAATGTGGGAGAGTGAATAGGAGTCATTACTGGAGATATTACTCATCAGGTTCAAATATCTGAGAAACAGGACAGGCCTCATGAAGCTGAACAAGGATGTGGTGGTCAAGGGAGCAGTCTAGCTTACCTCGTGCATGTAGAGTGCGTGCAGACTCATTTCAGTTGAAGCATACTCTGACAGAACCATGCTCTGCAGCTGAGCCTCCCATGCACTGCTTCCAGAACTCATCATCCTCACATCGGGACTGCCAAAACAAAGAAAGAAGAAGCGGGTCAGAATCTCAGGAACCCAGTCTGCCAAAGTCCAAATGTGTCACAGCAACATGCCAAAGAGAACTGTGAGGAGAGGTCATTCACACTTAGGCAGAGTGAGCATCAACTCAGCAAATTCAATACCTACAGAGTTCGGGCACAGGAATGCCTATTGGAAAAGCCCCAGCCTTTCCCTCCCTCCTTCACCTTGTTACTGTAGTTCAGCTAGGGTGGAAACACATTCAGCTTTAACCATTTCCAGCCAGGAACATCATCAGATTTTATCCCAGCCACATTCTCCCACATTGATTCTTAACCTGGGTGCCTCATTCAATTACACCTTCACTGTTAGTAGGTCAAAACTATCTGGTGACGCACCATTCTCCATCCCAGAGCCTATTTCCAACCTCACTTCCCCCTTCATCTCCAACATCTCACAAACCAAGAGCTTGCCCACACATCAGACAACAAGCAACTTTCTCCAATCTCCCCACACCCATTCCTCATTCTCCCCAGACATCATTCCCCACACCCCCCACATTTCCTTGCCCTCCCCACTCTCCCCAGACACCACACCTTTCTCTATCTTCCCCCTATCCAGGCACCCCTACCCACCTTCCCCAGACATCTTTTTCCAACCCCAAATTTCCCACCCTCCCCCAAATTTCCCCACACTCGCCCATCTTTCTCCAGTCTCCCCCGACCCCACCTCCCCAACCTCTCCTCTCCCACATTTCCAAGACACGCCACCCTTCCCTCTCTTCTCTTACATCCCCCCCTCTCCCAGGCACTACCCTTTCCACCACCTCTCCAACAATGAACTCCCGGCACTCAACTTGCTTCTCCAACACCTTCCTGAGGCAATCCTCCCCATCCTCAGGCCTCCCTCCCCACCAGCCTCTCAGCATCACCCTTCAGGTAACACTCACACTATCCAAAATACATCCCTCCAAAAGCATGCACCCCTTTATTCCTCATCACTCTCTCCCTCCTCGCTGTGTTTCTCTCCCTCCTCCTCCCCCACCCTGTTGCCTGATGGCTGATGGTCAAAGAGGAGATTCACTCATGCAATAGGACTCATGCAGCAAGCATTCTTTCATCACACAGGGCCCGAGTGTGTCCATACCCTGACCCAGGTCGCCCAGGCCTGGGACGAAGCAGAGAGGTGTGAAGGCTTCCAGGAGGATTCTGGTTGCTCTGCCCTGGAGAAAATGAACGCAATGAGGATGCTGGATCCAAGGGTCCATCCCGCCCTCTCTGAAACACCAGCGAGGGAGGTCCCGCAATCAGGTTAGTGATCAAACTGTGAGGCTGTAACAACACAAATCTCAATGTTAGAAAACTCAATCCAGACAACCAGTCCCTTAACCCCTGCAGTGCACCCTTCCCCTGGGGTCCTGCCTGTGAGACTGGCCCTTCCCCTGGGGTCCTGCCTGTGAGACTGGCCCTTCCCCTGGGGTCCTGCCTGTGAGACTGGCCCTTCCCCTGGCGTCCTGCCTGTGAGACTGGCCCTTCCCCTGGGGTGCAGCCCTGTGAGACTGGCCCTTCCCCTGGGGTCCTGCCTGTAAGACTGGCCCTTCCTTTGGGGTCCTGCCTGTAAGACTGGCCCTTCCCCTGGTGTCCTGCCTCTGAGACTGGCCCTTCCCCTGGGGTCCTGCCTCTGAGACTGGCCTTTCCCCTGGGGTCCTGCCTGTGATACTGGCCCTTCCCCTGGGGTCCTGCCTGTGAGACTGGCCCTTCCCCTGGGGTCCTGTCTGAGAGACTAGCCCTTCCCCTGGGGTCCTGCCTGTGAGACTGGCCCTTCCCCTGGGGTCCTGCCTGTGAGACTGGCCCTTCCCCTGGGGTCCTTTCTGAGAGACTGGCCCTTCCCCTGGGGTCCTGCCTGTGAGACTGGCCCTTCCCCTGGGGTCCTGCCTGTGAGACTGGCCCTTCCCCTGGGGTCCTGTCTGAGAGACTGGCCCTTCCCCTGGGGTCCTATCTGTGAGACTGGCCCTTCCCAGAGCAAAACAGAGCAAAAAGGCAGTGCTTATAGGGGACTCCCTAGTGAGAGGGGCGGACAGACATTTTTGTGGACGCAGACGGGAGTCGCGGATGGTGGTATGTCTCCCTGGAGCTGGGATTCGGGATGTCTCTGGACGCGTCCCAGACATCCTGAAAGGGGAGGGTGAGGAACTGGAAGTTGTAGTACATATAGGTATTACTGACATAGGCAGGAAGAGGGAAGTGGACATGAAAAGGGATTATAGGGAACTGGGTAGGCAGCTGAGAAAGAGGAAATCGAGGGTAGTAATCTCAGGATTGCTGCCTGCGCCTCGGGAGAGTGAGAGCAGGAATAGTATGAGGTGGAGGTTGAATACATGGCTGAGGGATTGGAACAGGGGGCAGGGATTCCGGTTCCTGGATCATTGGGACCTCTTTAGGGGCAGGTATGACCTGTACAGCAAAGACGGGTGGCACCTGAATCCCAGGGGGACTAATATCTTGGCGGGAAGACTGGCTAGGGCTACTGGGGGACTTTAAACTAGAAAGGTTAGGGGGAGGGAATAGTGATGTGGAGACTGGGAGCAAGGAAGTTAGCTCCCAGGTAGGGAAGGACTCTAGGCAGGATGAGAGGCAGGTTAGACGAGTGGGGGAGAAGGGAAATGTCCAGTCTGAGGGACTGAGCTGTGTCTATTTTAATGCCAGGAGAGTAGTAAATAAGGTGGATGAACTTAGGGCGTGGATTGCTGCTTGGGATTGTGATGTGGTGGCCATTACAGAGACTTGGATGTCTCAGGGACAAGACTGGGTACTACAGGTCCCGGGATTCAGATCCTTCAGGAAGGACAGGGAGGGAGGCAAAAGAGGTGGTGGAGTGGCACTGTTGGTCAGGGACAGTGTCATGGCTGCAGAGAAGGTGGATACCGAGGAGGGAATTTCTACGGAGTCTCTGTGGGTGGAAGTTAGGAATAGCAAAGGGTCGGTGACGTTGCTGGGTGTATTCTATAGGCCGCCCAATAGTGACAGGGAAGTTGAGGTGCAGATTGGGAAACAGATACTGGAGAGATGTAGAAATAACAGAGTTGTTGTGATGGGAGACTTCAATTTCCCAAACATCGACTGGAATATCCCAAGGGTAAGGGGTTTGGATGGGGAGGAGTTTGTTAGGTGTGTTCAGGAGGGTTTCCTGACACAGCACGTGGACAAGCCTACGAGAGGAGAGGCTGTACTGGACCTGGTACTAGCTAATGAACCAGGACAGGTGATGGATCTCTCGGTAGGAGAGCATCTTGGGGATGGAGATCATAATTCTATCTCCTTCACCCTTGCATTGGAAAAGGATAGGGTCAGGCAGGCTAGGAAGGTGTTTGTCTGGAATAAGGGGAAATATGAAGACATCAGGCAGATGTTGGGGCAAATAAACTGGAAGGAGGTGTTCTTGGGGAAAAGCACAGAAGGAAGGTGGCAGATGTTCAAGGAATGCTTGTCTGGAGCTTTGCACGACAACGTTCCGGTGAGACAAGGAGGTTTTGGTAGGACGCGGGTACCGTGGTGCATGAAGGCTGTGGTGAACCTAGTCAGGAAGAAAAGAAAGGTGTATAAAAGGTTCAAAGAGCTGGGAGATGTTGGGGATCTAGAGAAGTATAAGGCTTATAGAAGAGAGCTTAAAAAGGAAATTAGGAGAGCCAGAAGGGGTCATGAGAAGCCTTGGCTGGTAGGATTAAGGAGAATCCCAAGGCCTTCTACAAATATGTGAAAAGTAAAAGGATGAGAAGAGAAGGGATAGGACCTATAAAAGGTGAGGGGGAAAAGTCTGTATGGAACCGGAAGAAATGGCAGAGGTGCTTAATGAGTACTTTGCCTCAGTATTCACGGTGGAAAGTGATCTGGGAGGATGCACTACAAGTTTGGGGCAGACTGAAAAGATTGAGTATGTAGATATTAAGGAAGCGGATGTGTTAGAACTTCTAAATGCTATCAAGATAGACAAGTCTCCAGGACCAGATGGGATGTACCCCAGGTTATTGTGGGAGGTGAGGGATGTCATTGCAGAGCCCCTAGCGATGATCTTTGCGTCGTCGATGGAGACGGGAGAGGTTCCAGAGGATTGTGGATGTGGTCCCTATTTTCAAGAAAGGGAACAGGGATAGTCCTGGAAATTACCGACCGGTGAGTCTGACCTCAGTGGTTGGTAAGCTGATGGAGAGGCTTCTGAGGGACAAGATTTACGATCATTTGGAGAAGTTTAGGTTGATTAGAAATAGTCAGCATGGTTTTGTAAAAGGCAGGTCGTGCCTTACGAGCTTAATTGAGTTCTTCGAAAATGTGACTGAACACATTGACAAAGGAAAAGCAGTGGACGTGGTGTACATGGACTTCAGCAAGGCATTTGACAAGGTCCCACATGCAAGACTTCTTGAGAAGGTGAGAGGCAATGGGATCCAAGGGGCTTTGGCCTTGTGGATCCAGAACTGGCTTGCCTGCAGAAGGCAGAGGGTGGTTGTGGATGTCTCTTTTTCTGCATGGAGGTCGGTCACCAGTGGAGTGCCCCAGGGATCTGTTCTAGGACCCTTGCTGTTTGTCATTTTCATAAATGACCTGGATGAGGAAGTGGAGGGATGGGTGAGTAAGTTCGCCGATGACACGAAGGTCGGTGGTGTTGTGGAGGGTCTGGAGGGATGTCAGAAGTTGCAGCATGACATCGACAGGATGCAAGACTGGGCGGAGAAGTGGCAGATGGACTTCAACGCGGATAAATGTGTTGTGGTCCAGTTTGGCAGATCCAACGGGATGAATGAGTACACTATCAAAGGTAGGAGTCTTAGCTGTGTGGAAGAGCAAAGGGATCTTGGGGTCCGGGTCCATAAGACTCTCAAATCGGCCTCCCAGGTGGAGGATGTGGTTAAGAAAGCTTATGGTGTACTGGCTTTCATTCATCGAGGGATTGAGTTCAGGAGTCAGGAGGTAATGCTGCAGCTTTATAGGACCCTTGTCAGACCACACTTGGAGTACTGTGCGCCGTTCTGGTCGCCTCACTATAGGAAGGACGTGGAAGCTATTGAAAGGGTGCAGAGGAGATTTACAAGGATGTTGCCTGGATTGGGAAGCATGCCTTATGAAGACAGGTTGAGGGAGCTGGGACTGTTCTCCCTGGAGAGACGAAGGTTGAGAGGCGACCTGATAGAGGTTTACAAGATGTTGAGAGGAATAGATAGAGTGGACTCTCAGAGACTATTTCCCAGGGCTGAAATGGTTGCAATGAGAGGGCACAGATTTAAGGTGCAGGGAAGCAAGTACAGAGGGGATGCTAGGGGAAAGTTTTTCACTCAGAGGGTGGTGAGTGAATGGAATCGGCTGCCGTCGGTGGTGGTCGAGCGAACTCGCTGGGGTCTTTTAAAAGACTTCTGGATGAGTATATGGGATCCAATGGGATTGGGGGTTATAGATAGGTCTATGGCTGGGTAGGTTTTTGATGTGTTCGGCACAACTTGTGGGCCGAAGGGCCTGTTTGTGCTGTACTGTTCTATGTTCCCCTGGGGTGCAGCCCTGTAAGACTGGCCCTTCCCCTGGGGTCCTGCCTGTGAGACTGGCCCTTCCCCTGGGGTCCTGCCTGTGAGACTGGCCCTTCCCCTGGGGTCCTGCCTGTGAGACTGGCCCTTCCCCTGGCGTCCTGCCTGTGAGACTGGCCCTTCCCCTGGGGTGCAGCCCTGTGAGACTGGCCCTTCCCCTGGAGCGCAGCCCTGTGAGACTGGCCCTTCCCCTGGGGCGCAGCCCTGTGAGACTGGCCCTTCCCCTGGGGTGCAGCCCTGTGAGACTGGCCCTTCCCCTGGGGTGCAGCCCTGTGAGACTGGCCCTTCCCCTGGGGTGCAGCCCTGTGAAACTGGCCCTTCCCCTGGGGTCCTGCCTGTGAGACTGGCCCTTCCCCTGGGGTCCTGCCTGTGAGACTGGCCCTTCCCATTGTTTTTGGACAATCCTTACCTCTGACTCAGACTGTACAGATTGTAGGGACGTGAAGAGGCCGTTTTCCGGAAGGAAGCTGTGGCTTCCAAACACGGCTCCCTTATCTCGATTGACTTTGTCCTTCAGTTGGCTGATAAAGGCAGTGCTGCCCTGGGGGGGTTGCCAGCGCGGATTCGTGATGGCAAAGTGCATGAGAGAGAGTTCCGTCTTGCCATCCTCAGCTTGCTGGTAGATGGAGGCTTCAGTCTTTCTGCCAGAGAACCACTGGAAGGCAATATTACAGTCAGCAACAAATTCCACCTATAATGTGACAAAACATCACAAGGTGCTTCACAGCAACATTCTCAGAGAAAACATGAGAGGGTTACGAGGAGATATTGAACAATCATTTGTCATACAAACACGAGGCCTTTCAGCCCCTCAAACCTACCCCACTATTCGCTGAGATCATATCTGATCTGATAATTTCAAACAGCTACCTGTGACCCATATCCCTTAACATCTTAAGGAAAAATCCGATTTAAAATAAACTGATTATATTAAATCCAGCATCAATTACATGGATAAGACAGGTATAGAGGGACAAATGTGGGCAATTAGGATTAGCTGAAGGTCTTTAAAAAAGGGTGGCAGGGACAAGTTGGGCTGAAGAGCCTGTTTCAATGAAGTATACCCCCATATTCTATGACTCTAGTTAACGTTTGCATGTCATCCACATTATTAGTATAGAGCAGAAATAGCTGAGGCCCTAGCATTGATCCCAGGAATAGTCATGAGTTACTTTGCCAATCTGAAAATCACCCATTTGTTCTCACTGTTTTCCCTGCTCGTCAGCCATTCATCCATTCCAACACACCCCACTATACAGCGCCAGGGATGAGGGGTTGGGTCCACATAGCATCACTTACCGCAGGGTGTCCGTGCTGTCGGACATCCATCTGGGCGAAGGAGCAGGTATCCCCAACACCCACAACCTCCACAGTGAAGTTCCGGAAAAAGTCGATGATCTCGAGGGACTTGCGCCTCAGGCAGAAGATGAGAATGAAGGGAGTGACAATGGGGCTGAGAAGTTCCTCCAGGATAAAGACCTGTGGACAGAAGCGGTTTACTTTCTGGCAAAAACCCATCTGCCTGGACTTTGCTCACAGATCCCCGGAAACAAAATCCCTCTGCAGCTTAAGAGCATGGCTGGCAGAGTCACCCGCTGCCGATTCTGACTGATCCAACCCACTCCACACTGACCCAACCCACTCCACACTGATCCAACCCACTCCACACTGACCCAACCCACTCCACACTGACCCACCCACACATTCTGCGCTGAATGAGTTTCCTCCCAGCCCTCCAGTCACTTATACTGCTGCAGAATCCAGCCCAGCCCAGGGCACCACTCCACTTTATATAAAATTCATCCTACAGGATGTGGGCATGACAGGCTGGGCCTGCAGTTAATTCAAGTGCCAAACTGCCCTCCATTTCAGAGGGCATTTAAGAGTAAACCACATTGCTGTAGCACTGGAGTCACATGTAGGCCAGACCGGGTAATAATGTCAGATTTCTTTTAATAAAGGACATTAATAATCCAGATGGTGTTTCTGACAATTGACACTGGGGTTCATGGTCATCGTTAGATTAATCCCAGATATTAACTGTATTTAAATTTCACCATATGCCACGGTGGAATGAGCCCGTGTGCCCAGATTCTGCTCCGGGTCGCTGGGTTACTAGCTCCTGCCCCCCATCCCTCAGTCGGAAGCATTTCCCCATGGAAGCTCCTTACTGCTTTGTATTGGAAGAGCTGAGCGAATTCGTCCCTGGTCTCGTAGCGATTGGCTGCCCCCTGCCAGTGATCCGGCATGTAATGGATATGAGACAGAATGACTCTCAATAACTGCTCCGGGCAGAACACTATGTGTTTATCTGGAATAAAACATCTGAAAAAAACAAAGATTATTCATAGAAACAAAACAGAAAATATATATCCAGCAGCCTGATTGTGGAATGCAGTTTTAAAACTCAAAGGTGTGGCACTCCGTCAGCACTGACCCTCTGACAGTGCGGCACTCCCTCGGCACTGACCCTCTGACAGTGCGGCGCTCCCTCGGCACTGACCCTCTGACAGTGCAGCACTCCCTCAGCGCTGACCTGAGGGGGCTGTATAATTTGAGAATAGTATAAATCCATCAGAAGGTGACTGAAGAGCTTGAGCAGACGTCTGTGACACAGAATTAAATGCTTTCTTCAAAGCATGAAGAATGCTTGGGAAGAAAATCATTGGGGCAACTAAACAGACAGTGCAGTGATAAAAGAAGATGTGAAAATTTAATGCAGCTTTTCATGATTGAAAGGTTAGCAAAAGATTGTTTTTTTTCAATTGCATTTAACTCTCAGAGTGATGGAGCTGAGAAAGAAAGCACTTAGTGACAAGGTTCCTGACCCTTACAGGGAAACATGGCAGAGATTTCCTTTCATGTTCCGGGAAAGGCTGTGACTTAAAGGCCTCTCCTCAGCTTCTAATCAAATTATACAGCACAAGAGGAGGCCATTCAGCTTGTCATGTCCATGCTAGTTTTTGGAAATACTGTAGCTATCAATCCGCTGCAATCCCCTGCTCTTTCCCCAGATTCCTGGAACCTTATTCACTTCAATTTACTGTATCCAAAATATTCTAGTTTGAAGGTTATCACCGACAGGTTACATACGTCTGCTTCATTATTTTATTGCACATTGAATTATCCAGGTGAGAAATACCCAAAGGATCTCAATGCGGGCTTTCACACTGCTTTCAACCTGAACCCAGTATTTTCACAAACACAATTATAAATATAATCAAGGACTTATTACACTGACCCTCTGACAGTGCGGCGCTCCCTCGGCACTGACCCTCTGACAGTGCGGCGCTCCCTCGGCACTGACCCTCTGACAGTGCGGCGCTCCCTCGGCACTGACCCTCTGACAGTGCGGCACTCCCTCGGCACTGACCCTCTGACAGTGCGGCGCTCCCTCGGCACTGACCCTCTGACAGTGCGGCACTCCCTCGGCACTGACCCTCTGACAGTGCGGCGCTCCCTCGGCACTGACCCTCTGACAGTGCGGCGCTCCCTCGGCACTGACCCTCTGACAGTGCGGCACTCCCTCGGCACTGAACCTCTGACAGTGCGGCACTCCCTCAGCACTGACCCTCTGACAGTGCGGCACTCCCTCGGCACTGACCCTCTGACAGTGCGGCACTCCCTCGGCACTGACCCTCTGACAGTGTGGCACTCCCTCAGCACTGACCCTCTGACAGTGCGGCACTCCCTCAGCACTGACCCTCTGACAGTGGGCACTCCCTCAGCACTGACCCTCTGACAGTGCGGCACTCCCTCAGCACTGACCCTCTGACAGTGCGGCACTCCCTCAGCACTGACCCTCTGACAGTGCGGCACTCCCTCAGCACTGACCCTCTGACAGTGCGGCACTCCCTCAGCACTGACCCTCTGACAGTGCGGCACTCCCTCAGCACTGACCCTCTGACAGTGCGGCACTCCCTCAGCACTGACCCTCTGACAGTGCGGCACTCCCTCAGTACTGATGTGCTGACATGCAGCACTCTGAGTGTTAGTCTGGATTGTTATTATAACGGCAGCAAGGTAGCACAGTGGTTGGCACTGCTGACTCAGAGCTTGGGTCGCTGTTGGTGAGAGTTGACACGTTTTCCCCATGTCTGAGTGGGTTTCCTCCAGGTGCTCCAGTCTCCTCCCCAGTCTCCTCCCCAGTCTAAAAGACATGTTGGTTAAGCTGCATTGACCCAACAAGCACTGGAGTGTGGTGACTGGGGGAGTTTTGCAGTAACTTCATTGCAGTATTAAGCCTACTTGTGACTAATAAATAAACTTTAGTTTGTTCAGGTGTCTGGAGCATATAGAGCAGGGAGAATATTTGCAATACACGTCCTGAGACATCACTCATGTACAATTCTCACATTGCTCCCCCCCACCACTCTTCCCACAGACTCAGCCCAGCTCAAGATTCTCACCTGCAGACGGTGACACAGAGACCCAAGAGTGTTATGGTGGTCAGCACATGTTCTACAGCTAGAACATCCTCATCATACACAGTGAGAGCGATCAGCACAGCCAGAATTGAGCCTGCGAAGAAAGCAAGGTGTTTGGCCAGGACAGTGAGCAATGGGGACAGGAAGCAGTTCATGTATTTGGAGGCTGCTTTATAACCCTTGCTGAGCCGAGACTGGAGCTCGTGGTCGAGCTCATTGAAGTGTCGGAGGTAACATCGGCCGTACAGTGACCAGCAGCGAGCCCCCAGGCTGCCTGGCTCTCGCTTGATCACCTCGGTATAGCTGAAGAAAGCGTAGAGAATCTGCCAGATCAGAATGATGGGGCACAGCAGGAGGTTAGTGATGCCAATCCACAGGATCCGTGTGCTCAGTTTCTCAGCCAGTTCCAGCCGGTTCCCTGCCCGCTTGTATTCTGGCTTCAAACTCCACTCATTCTGAAAGAGAGAGCCCGGTCCCCACAGGAAGATCAACTCAAAGTTATACTTCAAGCCCCTGGTATAAAAGACCACTTGGCCAAGGAGGGGCAGGTGAAATCGAATGGGCAGGAGGGATTTGTTGATCATGGCCACAGTGTAGTTTTTGAATCGGAGGATGCGGTGATAGATATCCAATTCACTCAGCTCCCTCTTGTGGATGCAAATTTGATGTTCTTTCTGAATCTGGATGATTCGAGCTTGAACTTCCTGCCAACTGAAGTAGGGAAGGTCTGCCTGAAAGACAGCAGCACAGGGTCAGCACCCAGCCAGCCAGCACATCCCCCGCACAGAACCCCCATCCACCCAGCCAGCACACCCCCCACACAGAACCCCCATCCAGCCAGCACATCCCTCACACAGAACCCCCATCCAACCAGCCAGCACATCCCCCTCACAGAACCCAACCAGCCAGCACACCCCCTGCACAGAACCCCCACCCAGCCAGCACACCCCCCACACAGAACCCCCATCCACCCAGCCAGCACACCCCCCACACAGAACCCCCATCTACCCAGCCAGTAACCCCCCGCACAGAACTCCCATCCAGCCACCCAGCACACCCCCCCGCACAGACCCCCATCCAGCCAGTAACCCCCTGCACAGAACCCCCACCAGCCAGCACCCCCATGCACAGAACCCCCATCCACCCACCCAGCACACCCCCGCACAGAACCCCCACCCAACCAGTAACCCCCTGCACAGAACCCCCATCCAGCCAGCAACCCCACGCACAGAACCCATCCACCCACCCAGCACATCCCCCGCACAGAACCCCCATCCACCCAGCCAGTAACCCCCTGCACAGAACCCTCATCCACCAGCCAGCACATCCCCAATACAGAACCCTCATCCACCCAGCCAGTAACCCCCTGCACAGAACCCCCATCCACCCAGCCAGCACACCCCCCAATACAGAACCCTCATCCATCCAGCCAGTAACCCCCTGCACGAACCCCCATCCACCCAGCCAGCACACCCCCTGCACAGAACCCTCATCCACCCAGCCAGTAACAACACACCCCAATACAGAACATCCCCACCCAGCCCACTACTCAGCACACACAGCATCAGCATCCAGCCAGCCAGCAAACTCTCCACATAGAACTTACACCCACCTAGCCAGTAACTACCCCCCAACACAGAACGCTCCCATCCAAGACCCACTACTCAGCACACAGAGCATCAGCACCCAGCCAGCCAGCACACTCTCCGCACAGAACCCCCACATAGAGCATACCAATCCCACACACACACAATACCCTCCCCCTGCATACACAGAAACCTCCCACTTGCACACGGCATCCTTCCCCCACACACTTCATGCTCCCACCGTACAGAACCCCTGCAACTCCACTTATATCCCCCATTTTTGTTCCCCGCTGACCCCCAATCCTCTGTACTGTACTGACCCCCAAAACCTTCCCCATTCCCCACTGCTCTCCCAGGCAAGTACTCTCAACTAATCCCCATTTCCCACCTTAAACATTTATTTCTCCCCTATTATTGACACTGAGTGACAGCTTGTGTGTGCCACCCACACGATTCACTGTAGTAAATTCAACAAAATTCCTGAGGCAGCACCTTCCAAACCCACAGGCACCACCATCGAGAAGGACAAAAGCGCAGATACCTGGGAACACCATCACCTGGAGATTCCCCTTCAAGTCACTCATCACCCTGACTTGGAAATATATCGCCATTCCATCATTGTCACTGGGTCAAAATTTTGGAACTCTCTCCCCAACATTGCTGTGGGTCTATCTACACTATATGGACTGCAGTGATTCCAGAAGGCAGCTCATTACCACCTTTTCAAGGACAATTACGGATGGGTAATAAACAAGCCAATGACACTTGTACATCTCATGGGTAAAATTTAAAATTGGGCTGGCCAGTGTAACCTGTAACAACTGACATCGCAGTAATTCAAATCTGTCACTGGCTCAGGAATCTGGCAATCTGGAATACTAACAATCAGAGTGCAGTCACAAAGTCATGGCTTCAAACCTCACTTCCCCCTCAGCTGTTCTCACCTTCACCCCAAGGGGTATAATGTTCAGGGATCTGGAAGTTGAGTGAAAAGAAGCAGTAACTTACCATGGATATCTTCAGAGCATTCTTGTAAAACGTCCGAATTTCCCAATAACAGCAGATGTTGTAGATGAATTTCACCAGCCGATGGATCCAAAAGACTCCAGCGATCAGCAGGATGAAAATAATCAGCACATTTTGCCTGATTCTGAAAAACAGTGACCCTTACCATAAATACTGACCCATCATATACACAACTCACAATGAGAGAGTGAGGGGAGTGAAAAGTATTGATACACTGAAGGGCGGGTAAATTAACACAGGAAAGAAGCACGAACATATAAGATAGCATCAATAGATCACTCAGCCCCTCCAGCCTGCCCCGCTGTTCAATAAGATCACTGCTGATTCCCATCTACACCCAATAATCTTTGATTTCCTTTCCAAACAAGAATCTATCCACCTTCACCTTAAAATATTCAGTGACCCTGTTTCCTCCGCTCTCTGAGACAGAGTTCAAACTCTCAGAAGCTGCTGAGATGAAATTTCTTCTCATCTCTGCACCAAAAGGGTGACCCCAAATTTTTAAACAGTGTCCCCTGGTTCTGGACTCACCATGACGTAGAGATGCCGGCGTTGGACTGGGGTAAACACAGTAAGAGGTCTGACAACACCAGTCTTAAATTCAACCGATTTATTTGATAGTAAACTCGCAAGTTTTCGGCTATTATATCCTTCTTCGGGTGAATGAGGTGTTCTAGTCTGCAATAGCACACACATCAGCACAGATAGTTTAGAGATTGCTGATTAGAATGCGAATCTTTACACCTAACCTGCTATTCAAGTCTTAAAGTGGCTAACACATAATCCACTCACATTGTTAGTCACTTTAAGACTTGAATAGCAGGTCAGGTGTAAAGATTCACATTCTAATCAGTAATCTGTAAACTGTGCTGATATGTGTACTATTGCAGACCATAACACCTCATTCGCCTGAAGAAGGCTATAATATCCAAAAGCTAGCGAGTTTACAATCAAATAAATCGGTTGGATTTAAAACTGATGTTGTCAGACCTCTTACTCTGGACTCACCCACAGAAGAAAACATCCTTTTCATATCCACATTGTCAATACCATTTAGAATCTTTTAAACTTCAATCAAGTCACTCCTCCCTCTTCCAAACTCCAGTGGAAACAAGCCCAGTCTGTCTAATCATTCCTCATAAGACAACCAGTTCATTCCAGACATCAAATTAGTAAACCTCCTATGAACCACTTCCAATGCATTTACGTCCTTCTTTAAATAGAAACCAAAATTGCTCACAATATTTGTGATGTGGTCTTATGCATTCCCTGTACAGGTGAAGCACACATCCTTACTTTTATGTTCAATTCTCCTCGGATTAAATGATAGTATTCGATTTTTATTACATGTCGTACCTGCATACTAACATTTGGACTCATACACTAGAACACCAAGGTACCTCTGCTGCATCTTGAAGTTCTGCAGCTGTTTTCTGTTAAAGTAATACTCTGCCTTTTTTATTCTTCTGGCCAAAATAAACAACTTCACATTTTTCCATTTAGTACTCCATCTGCCCACTTACTCAACTAAACAATATCTAACTTACGACTTCTTTACAACATACTTTCCTACCTTTCGTTGTGTCATCTGCAAATTAGTTATTGTTCTTTCGCTCTCCTCATCTAAATCATTGATATAAATTGTAAAAAGTTGAGGTCCCAGCACAGACCCCTGCAACTTTATAAGACCCTTATCAGACCCCACTTGGAGTACCGTGCGCAGTTCTGGTCGCCTCACTACAGGAAAGATTTGGAAGCTATTGAGAGGGTGCAGAGGAGATTTACAAGGATGCTGCCTGGATTGGGAGGCAGGCCTTATGAAGGTAGGTTGAGGGAGCGAGGTCTCTTCTCCCTGGAGAGACGAAGGTTGAGAGGCGACCTGATAGAGGTTTATAAGATGTTGAGAGGAATAGATAGAGTGGATTCTCGGAGGCTATTTCCCAGAGCTGAAATGGTCGCTACGAGAGGACACAGGTTTAAGGTGCTGGAGGGCAAGTACAGAGGAGATGTTAGAGGTAAGTTTTTCACTCAAAGTGGTGAGTGAGTGGAATTGGCTGCCGTCAGTGGTGGTAGAGGCAAACTCGCTGGGGTCTTTTAAAAAACTTCTGGATGAGTACATGGGATTTAATGGGATTGGGAGTTATAGATAGTTTTATGGCCTGGTAAGTATGGATATGGTCAGTGCAACTTGTGGGCCGAAGGGTCTGTTTGTGCTGTAGTACATAGAACATAGAACATAGAACAATACAGCACAGAACAGGCCCTTCGGCCTTCGATGTTGTGCCGACCAAAATAAAAAGCAATGCCCCTCCTAACTAAACCATTCCCTTCTCATCCATATACTTATCAACTAACCTCTTAAACGCCACCAAACTTGGCGCATCTACAACAGCTGCAGGCAGGGCATTCCACTCCCTAATCACTCTTTGAGTAAAGAACCTACCTCTGATATCCGTCCTATAACTCATACCCCTTAATTTAAAGCTGTGTCCCCTCGTGCTAGCTTTCTCCATCCTAGGAAAAAGGCTATCACTGTCCACCCTATCTAAACCTCTAATCATCTTATATGCTTCAATAAGATCCCCTCTTAGCCGCCTCCTTTCTAACGAAAACAACCTCAAATCCTTCAACCTCTCTTCATAGGACCTGCCCTCCATACCAGGCAACATCCTGGTAAACCTCCTCTGTACCCTCTCCAATGCCTCCACATCTTTCTTATAATGTGGCGACCAGAACTGCACACAATACTCCAAGTGCGGCCGCACTAGAGTTTTGTACAGCTGCAACATGATGCTGCGGCTCCTAAATTCAATCCCCCTACCAATAAAAGCTAAGACTCCATAAGCCTTCTTAACAACTTTATCCACTTGACTGCCTACTTTCAGGGATCTATTGACACATACACCAAGATCCTTCTGTTCCTCAACACATAGTGTTGAACATAGTGTTCTATGTTCTAGGACATTCATCACATCCCACCAAATAGCCAATCTTCTATCAATGTTAGCACATTATTCTCTCCATTCTGAGCTTTGCTTTGCCGAATAGCCTTTATGTATCAGCTTATTTAGCAAATGCTTTCAGGTAATTCAAGTACAGTACATCTATCGATTCCTCTTCATCCACAAAACATGTTACTCCATCAAAGAACGCCAATGAATAGGTGTTCTCTTTCACAAAACCAGGCTGCCTGATTACTTTTAAGTTGTTCCAAATGCTCAGTTATAACCTTTTCAATGATCAATTTTAATACTTTTCCAATGACAGTTGTCAAGTTAATTGGCCCATTGCTTCCAGCATTCTGCCTTACTCCTTTCTGGAATAAAGGCACTATATCTGCTACTTGCCAGAATATAGGAAATTTTGGAAAATTAACACCGACATATCTATTACCTCAGCAGAAACCTCTATTAAGGGACCTAGTAAACGCCTTACTAATTGGACCTGGAGACCAGTCAGCCCGCATGCAGATCCATCAGTTTGCTAAATCCGCTTCCTCAGTGATTGTAGTTTCATCAAGTTCCTCTCTCCCCTCCACCTCTTGATTTACAGCTACTGCGGGAATGATTTTTGTATCTTGTAAGACTCTTGTCAGACCCCAGTTGGAGTATTGTGCGCAGTTCTGGTCGCCTCATTATAGGAACGATGTAGAGGCTAGCGAGAGGGTTCAGAGGAGATGCTGCCTGGATTGGGAGGCAGGCCTTATGAAGATAGGTTGAGGGAACTGGGACTCTTCTCACTGGAGAGACGTAGGTTGAGAGGCGACCTGATAGAGGTTTATAAAATGTTGAGAGGAATAGATAGGGTGGACTCTCAGAGACTATTTCCCCAAGCTGAAATGGTCACTACGAGAGGACACAGATTTAAGGTGCAGGGAAGCAAATACAAAGGAGATGTCAGGGGTAGGTTTTTCACTCAGAGGGTGGTGAGTGAATGGAACCGACTGCCGTCGGAGGTTGTTGAGGCAAACTCATTGGGGTCTTTTAAGAGACTTCTGGATGAGTATATGGAAAAGAATAGGATAGGGGGTTATAGATAGGTCTGTGCATTGGTAGATGTGATCGGTGCAACTCGTGGGCCGAAGGGCCTGTTTGTGCTGTATTGTTCTATGTTCTATCTTCAAAAATATTTATTTCCTTATCAACTCCCCAATCTCATCTGCCACAGCAACATTCACTCATTTACTCTTTTCCTGTTACATTTCTGTTCAAACAAATCCTTTCCATTTTAACATTTCTGGCATTTTCCTCCCATACTCTAATTTCTTTCTCCTGTCTCTGGTGTTCTTTACATTTTCAATCTGACCAATTGCAGATGAGTTGAGATGTCGAATGGTGGGGAAAGGTCTCAAGTGGAGCATAAACACCAACACATAGAACATTACAGCGCAGAACAGGCTTCGGCCTTCGATGTTGCGCCGACCAATTAGGAACAAGCAGTGACCCTCTAACCTAAACCATTCCCTTTTCATCCATAAACTTATCTACTAACCTCTTAAACGCCACCAGACTTGGCGCATCTACAACTGCAGCAGGCAGGGCATTCCATACCCTCACCACCCTCTGGGTAAAGAACCTACCTCTGACATCTATCCTAAAACCACCACCCCTTAATTTAAAGCTATGTCCCCTCGTGCTAGCTTTCTCCATCCTAGGAAAAAGGCTATCACTGTCCACCCTATCTAAACCTCTAATCATCTTATATGTTTCAATAAGGTCCCCTCTTAGCCGCCTCCTTTCTAACGAAAACAACCTCAAATCCCTCAGCCTCTCTTCATAAGACCTGCCCTCCATACCAGGCAACATCCTGGTAAACCTCCTCTGTACCCTCTCCAATGCCTCCACATCTTTCTTATAATGTGGGGAACAGAACTGCACACAATACTCCAAGTGCGGCCGCACTGGAGTTTTGTACAGTTGCAACATGACGTTGCGGTTCCGAAATTCAATCCCCCTACCAATAAAAGCTAAGACTCCGTATGCCTTCTTAACAACCTTATCAACTTGCTTGCCAACTTTCAGGGATGTATGCACATATACACCAAGATCCCTCTGTTCATCAACACTATTAAGAGTCCTACCATTAGCCCTATACTCTACACATTTGTTATTCCTGCCAAAGTGAATTACCTCACACTTTTCCACATTAAACTCCATTTGCCACCTCTCGGCCCAGCTCTGCAACTTGTCCAAGTCTCTCTGCAAACTATAACACCCCTCTTCACTATCTACCACTCCTCCGACTTTGGTGTCATCCGCAAGTTTACTAATCACTAATAGTTTACTAATTTGGCCAGATGGGCCAAATGGCCTGTTTCTGTGCTTGAAAACTGTGTGATTCCATGCTTATCATTGTCAGTGTTTCATTGAAAATAAGCTGTAAAATCCCAGCTGGGTTATTCATGTCTGTCAGAGAAGGAACTTGTTGTGGTTAAACCTGGTTCCAAACTGGCTCTATATGTAACTAGGCCCCATTACCCACACAAGTCGATAACTCCCAAGTCCTTACTGGGCAGTGCAGATGTGTGGAGGCAGGAAAGCATCTGGCAATGTGACTTTGACCAGCTGATTTTCACGGTGTGTGCTATTCACCAGCTTGTTAGCGAACAAGATATCGTAATCAACACAGTTGACGAGGAAAGTGGTGAAAGTAACAACGAAAACAAACTGCCTGCAGAAACCAAAAGAAAAAGAGAGCAAGATTACAACCAATAATGGCATATGGATGGACACATCACAGGGTTAGATACAGACTAAAGCTCCCTCTACACTGTCCCCCATCAAACACTCCCAGGATAGGTACAGCACGGGGTTAGATACAGAGTAAAGCTCCCTCTACACTGTTCCCCCCATCAAACACTCCCAGGACAGGTACAGCACAGGGTTAGATACAGAGTAAAGATTCCTCTACACTGTCCCCATCAAACACTCCCAGGACAGGTACAGCACGGGGTTAGATACAGAGTAAAGCTCCCTCTACACTGTCCCCCATCAAACACTCCCAGGACAGGTACAGCACGGGGTTAGATACAGAGTAAAGCTCCTTCTACACTGTCCCCCCATCAAACACTCCCAGGACAGGTACAGCACGGGGTTAGATACAGAGTAAAGCTCCCTCTACACTGTCCCCCATCAAACACTCTCAGGACAGGTACAGCACAGGGTTAGATACAGAGTAAAGCTCCCTCTACACTGTCCTCATCAAACACTCACAGGATAGGTACAGCACAGGGTTAGATACAAAGTAAAGCTCCCTCTACACTGTCCCCATCAAACACTCCCAGGACAGGTACAGCACAGGGTTAGATACCGAGTAAAGCTCCCTCTACACTGTCCCTATCAAACACTCCCAGGACAGGTACAGCACGGGGTTAGATACAGAGTAAAGCTCCCTCTACACTGTCCCCATCAAATACTCCTAGGATAAGTACTGCACAGTGTTAGATAGAGAGTAAAGCTCCCTTTACACTGTCCCCACCAAACACTCCCAGGACAGGTACAGGATGTGATTAAATGCAGAGTAAAGCACTCTACGGTATGGAATTAGATGCAGAATAAAGCTCCCTCTACACTGTCCCCCGTCAAACACTCCCAGGACAAGTTAGCATGAGGTCAGATACAGAGTAAAACTCCCTCTACACTGTCCCTGTCAAATACTCCCAGCCTAGGTATAGTATGAAGTTAGATACAGAGTATCTAACATTTAGAACTGAATAGTCTCATTCGCGATAGATAACATGGTTTTGTACGAGGGAGTCTGAAATCAGAAGTTTAATGGTGGCCATAAAATCATTGTTGACTGTCATGAAATTTAGGGAAGGAAATCTGCCATCCTTACCCAGTCTGGCCTATAAGTGACTCTAGAACAGCAGCAATGTGGTTGGCTCATAAATGCCCTCTGAGATGGATGAAAAAGATATACACTTAGGGAAATTAGGGATGGTTAATAAATGTACAAATGAAATAAAAAGTGAGTAGTTCTGGGCACCACCAGTTCTGGTTGATTTACTATAAAGAAAACTGGAGTCCAAGTATCAAACCAACAGCATAAATTACATAAAATGAGGCTTATTCCTGGAAACGAGATGATGAAGGGGTAATTTGACTAATGTTTTGAACATTGAGGGGCAGTGATAGGATAGATCTAGAAACCAAGACTGGGAGGTTAGTTAGGATGAAGATGTCAGAGTCCAAAAATTGAAGGCAGACCTGTAGAAGTGAAATTAAGAAACACGTCTGTACAAAACGGTGGAAAGAAGTTCAGAGGTTCCTTTGGCAAACAGCAACTGATGCTAGTCCATTATCAATTTTAAATCTGAGATTCACAGATTTTGTTAATCAAATGAATTAAGGGATATGGTTGGAAGGAAAGTACATGGAATTAGATCATAGGTCCAGCACGAAATGGCAGAACAGACTCAAGGAGCTGAATAGCTTCCTCCTCTGCCTCTCCCTGATCACTGATACGCAGACTAACAATTTGAACTGATGCAAATCAGGATGCTTACAGGCAGCTGCTGGTCAGTGTGTGACATATAGAAATTCACTCCCACAGCTTGAAGGTTATTTGCTCATGGCATGTAGCTGTAGATGGCTGGACCAGCATTGAGTGCCCATCCCTACTTGCATTTGAGCATTTGGTTGTGAGCTACCATCTTGAACTGCTGGAGTCTGTGCGATGTAGGTGCAACCACAGCTTCAAGGACAATTCCTGGATCCCTAAGTAACAAAGGTAAAATACTGCAGATGCTGGAAATCTGAAATAAAAACTGCAATGCTGGATAAACTCAGCACAGCTGACAGTATCTGTCATTAAATCATACAGTGCAGAAAGGGCCCTTCAGCCATCGAGTCGGCACTGATTATAACTATCACTGACTTTTAAGGGGTGTTTTAATAAATACATGAATAGAATGGGAATAGAGGGATATGGTCTCCGGAAGGGTAGGGGGTTTTAGTTCAGTCAGGCAGCATGGTTGGTGCAGGCTTAGAGGGCCAAAGGGCCTATTTCTGTGCTGTAATTTTCCTTGTTCTTTGTAAAGGCTCATTAATCCCATTTTCCAATTCTTGTCCCATATCCTAGAATGTTAATATTTCAAGTGCTCATCCAAATACTTTTTTTTAAAGGTTGTGAGGTTTCCAGCCTCCACCACCTTCCCAGGCAGTGCATTCCAGCTTCCCATCAGCCTCTGTGAATTTCTTTCTCAAATCCCTTCTGAACCTCCTGCCCCTCACCCTAAAACTCTACTCCATCATGACTGACCCCTCAACCAATAGGGGAATAGCTGCTCTCTACTCACTCTGTCCATACCCCTCATAATCTTACACACCTCAGCCATGTCTCCCTCAGCCTTCTCTGCTCCACAGAAAACAATCAAAGCCAATCCAGTTTCTCCTTATAGCTCAATGCTTCATCCCAGGCAGCATCTTGTTGAATTTCCTCTGTAGCCCCTCAGGTGCAATCACATCCTTCCTATAATGCAGGGGCCAGAACTGCACACACCCCAGCTGTGGCCTAACCAATGCTCTGTACAACTCCAACATTTCCTCCTTGCTCTCATACTCTATGCTAAAAGTAACTATCCCATATATCTTCTTAATTAGATATAGTGATAGTGGAGTCAGACACTTTAAGAACTTTCAAACAGTTTTTAATTCTCTTATTCACTCACTCTGCCAACTTCATAGATTTGTGAATAAATACTCCAAGATCCATCTGTTCCTTTGAGCTTCCCAGTGTCTTCCCACTCATTAAATACTCCCTTATCTTGTTCTTCCAAAGTGCATCACCTCACAATTATCAGGGTTAAATATCACCTGCTCTCCTCATTGACTAACTCATTGATATCTTCCTAAAACCTACAACCATCTTCATTATTAACCACCTGACTAATCTTTGTGTAATTTGCAAACTTAATATTTCTTCACATTATCACCTATATCATTTATGCTCAAAACAAACAATAAGGGCTCCAATACTGATCCCTGTGGTACGTCACTGACACTGGCCTCCAGTCACTCAAACAGTCTTCTGCCACTACAGGTTGTGTCCCATCACTAAGCCCGTTCTGGATCCATCTCACCAGGTTTCCATACAAATTACATCATCTACACTTCCTTCATCCACACACATTCCGTAGACAAAAATAGAGTTAACATTTCAAGTTGTAGATGCGCCAAGTTTGGTGGCGTTTAAGAGGTTAGTTGATAAGTATATGGATGAGAAGGGAATGGTTTAGTTAGGAGGGGCATTGCTTTTTATTTTGGTCGGCACAACATCGAAGGCCGAAGGGCCTGTTCTGTGCTGTATTGTTCTATGTTCTATGTTCTAAGTCCAATGAGAGTCATCACTGTTTTTCTTGCCTCAGATCTTCACATCAAAGAACAAAGAATAAAGAAAATTACAGCACAGGAACAGGCCCTTCAGCCCTCCAAGTCTGCACCAACCATGCTGCCCGACTGAACTAAAACCCCCCTACCCTTCCAGGGACCACATCCCTATATTCCCATCCTATTCATGTATTTATGAAGGCACCCCTTAAAAGTCACTACCGCATCCGGTTCCACTACCTCTCCTGGCAACATGTTCCAGACACCCACCATCCTCTGTATAAAAAATCTGCCTCGTACATCTCATTTAAACCTTGCCCCTTGCACCTTAAACCTGTGCACGCTAATAACTGACTCTTCCATCCTGGGAAAAAGCTTCTGACTATCCACTCTGTCCATGCCCCTTATAATAAAGAGCAAAGAACAAAACAGCACGGGAAACAGGCCCTTCGGCCCAACAAGCCCGCACCACCACCCTGATGTCCCACCTCTACCCATGATCCCTGACTATGTTTATAATCTTGTAGACTTTGTAGTGCAATGGATAGCTATAGATTAGCCAGGAAGGAGGTAAAAAGTGAATTGAGGAGAGCTAAGAGGGGACACGAGAAGATGTTGGCTGATAGGATTAAGGAGAATCCTAAAGCTTTCTTTCGATATGTTAAGAATAGAAGATTGGTTAGGGCAAGATTAGGGCCAGTCATAGACAGCAGTGGGAAGTTGTGCGTGGAGCCTGAAGAGATTGGTGAGGCACTGAATAAATATTTCTCTTCGGTATTCACGCAGAGTGCTGGAAATGTAGCTATGGAGATCACTGAGGTACAGGGTTGCAAATTAGGAAGTATTGTAGTAGATAGGGAGGATGTGTTAGAAATTCTCGAGGGTTTGAAGTTGGATAAGTCCCCTGGGCCGGACGGGATTTACCCTAGGATTCTCTGGGAGGCAAGAGAGGAGATTGCAGAGCCTCTGGCTCTGATCTTCAGGTCCTCGTTGGTTACGGGTGTGGTTCCGGAGGACTGGAGGATAGCGAATGTGGTCCCATTGTTTAAGAAGGGGAAGAGAGACCTTCCAGGGAATTATAGGCCAGTGAGTCTTACTTCTGTTGTGGGCAAGGTATTGGAGAGAATTATTAGGGATAGGATTTATAGTTATTTAGAGAGAAATGAATTGATTGGGGATAGTCAGCATGGTTTCGTGAAGGGTAGGTCATGCCTTACTAACCTCATTGAGTTTTTTGAGAAAGTGACCAGAGAGGTGGATGGGGGTAAGGCGGTTGATGTAGTATATATGGACTTTAGTAAGGCGTTTGATAAGGTGGCCCATGGAAGACTTCTACAGAAAATGCAGATGTGTGGAATAGAGGGTGATTTAGCTAATTGGATTAGGAATTGGCTGGCAGATAGAAGACAGAGGGTGGTGGTTGATGGGAGATATTCATCGTGGAGTTCGGTGACGAGTGGTGTGCCTCAGGGGTCTGTTTTGGGGCCCCTGCTGTTTGTAATTTTTATAAATGATCTGGATGAGGGTATTGAGGGATGGATCAGTAAATTTGCAGATGACACTAAAGTTGGTGGAGTGGTTGATAGTGAAGAGGGGTGTTATAGTTTACAGAGTGACTTGGACAAGTTGCAGAGCTGGGCCGAGAGGTGGCAAATGGAGTTTAATGTGGAAAAGTGTGAGGTAATGCACTTTGGCAGGAACAATAAATGTGTAGAGTATAGGGCTAATGGTAGGGCTCTTAATAGTGTTGAGGAACAGAAGGATCTTGGTGTATGTGTCAATAGATCCCTGAAAGTAGGCAGTCAAGTGGATAAAGTTGTTAAGAAGGCATATGGAGTCTTAGCTTTTATTGGTAGGGGGATTGAATTTAGGAGCCGCAGCATCATGTTGCAACTGTACAAAACTCTAGTGCGGCCGCACTTGGAGTATTGTGTGCAGTTCTGGTCGCCACATTATAAGAAAGATGTGGAGCATTGGAGAGGGTACAGAGGAGGTTTACCAGGATGTTGCCTGGTATGGAGGGCAGGTCCTATGAAGAGAGGTTGAAGGATTGAGGTTGTTTTCGTTAGAAAGGAGGCGGCTAAGGGGGGACTTATTGAAGCATATAAGATGATTAGAGGTTTAGATAGGTGGACAGTGATAGCCTTTTTCCTAGGATGGAGAAAGCTAGCACGAGGGGACACAGCTTTAAATTAAGGGGTATGAGTTATGGACGGATATCAAGGTAGGTTCTTTACTCAAAGAGTGATTAGGGAGTGGAATGCCCTGCCTGCAGCTGTTTGTAATGCGCCGAGTTTGGTGGCGTTTAAGAGGTTAATTGATAAGTATATGGAAGAGAAGGGAATGGTTTAGTTTGGAGGGGCATTGCTTTTTATTTTGGTCGGCACAACATCGAAGGCCGAAGGGCCTGTTCTGTGCTGTAATGTTCTATGTTCTAGACTTCTATCAGGATCTTTTAGCCTATCAGGAAATCTATTTCTATCCCCTTAGATGACAAGTTTATTGCCAAGTGGAGGCAACCTGCGCACAGCAGGGTCTGTATCTGCACTGAGAACAGAGCGGGGGCTATACCGGCAGGGCTGACCTGTACCCGTGCCCGAGGTGATTCACTTTGGTAGGAATAACAGGCATATGAAATATAGGGCTAATGGAAGGACCCTTAATAGTGTTGTCGAGCAGAGGGATCTTGGGGTACAAGTACATAGCTCTTTGAAAGTTGGCACCCAGGTTGATAAAGTTGTTAAGAAGGCGTACGGTGTGTTAGCTTTTATTGGTAGAGGGATTGAATTTAGGAGCCGTGAGGTTATGTTACAACTGTACAAAACTCTGGTGCGGCCGCACTTGGAGTATTGCGTACAGTTCTGGTCGCCGCATTATAAGAAAGATGTGGAAGCATTGGAAAGGGTGCAGAGGAGGTTTACCAGGATGTTGCCTGGTATGGTGGGAAGGCCTTATGAGGAAAGGCTGAGGGACCTGAGGTTGTTTTCATTAGAGAGAAGAAGGTTACGCGGTGACCTAATTGAGGTGTATAAGATGATCAAGGGATTGGATAGGGTGGATAGTGAGAGCCTTTTTCCTCGGATGGTGATGACCAACACGAGGGGACATAACTTTAAATTAAGAGGTGGTAGTTATAGGGCGGATGTCAGAGGCAGGTTCTTTACACAGAGGGTGGCGAGGGCGTGGAATGCCCTGCCTGCAGCAGTTGTAGACTCGCCTACTTTGGGGGCATTCAAATGGTCGGTGGATAGGCATATGGATGATATTGGAATAGTTTAGGTTAGAGGGTCCACTGGCCAGCGCAACATCAAGGGCCAAAGGGCCTGTACTGCGCTGTAATGTTGTATGTTCTATGTACCCGTGCCCAGCAACGCTGACCTGTACCCGTGCCCGGCAGCGCTGACCCGTACCCGTGCCCGGCAGCGCTGACCTGTACCCGTGCCCGGCAGCGCTGACCTGTACCCGGCAGGACTGCTGTACCATTGCTGGAAATTGATTCTATCAGAACTTAATGAAGATAAAATGTAAAACGTACACCAATTCAAACAGTTCTGTCAGCAGCATACAGACGAAGCCATTTTTCTGATGCAAGTGGTAGATGTGCGAGACAGTTAAGGAAAGATAAAAAACATTGCACTTCTAACTCAGACAGCTCTATATACACAGAACCAGATAGTCAGGTAGCATACAGAAATTGTGCTTTCGGGAAAAAAGACACACTTTGAAATTTTTCATCCTTCACTCATCAGGACAATTTACAAGAATGCCAAATGTAATGGGAGCAATAATTTATACTTCAGTGGAAGAGAGTACTGGTTTTTAATAGCCTCTAGATTGGTAGAGGTGTTGTCCAGGAGAATGCCAAGGCAACTTACAGTTAACTGCCAAGCTTTGCTTAACTTCAAACCAGGCAGTGTGACAGTGATTGGAACAGACATTGTCCTGAGGAATGAACCTGAGAATGGTTGTTGTCGATTTTGTTCAGTTGCTGTGTGTGTATGTTCCGTGTGCAGAGGACAGGTCTATGTGCTAAAATATGGAGCTTCTAGCACTTGTAAGTGAGCCATCCTAATTGATAATCTTAAATTGGTTAAGAGTGTAATTCTTAACACAATCAGGACTGTTTAGCATACGTTGCCTAATCACGGAATCACATCACATTGGACATTGTGCTTTGAGTTTTGTAAACACAGGCTGGTTAGGTGTGATTTATATCTTGTCTATTGCAAACAACCAAAGGGATGGTTATTTGATATGATCCAGCAGATTTTTTTCAGGAATACTCAAATCCCTGAGAGGACTGAAATACCCACTAGTGTACAGATATCATTGTGAGGGAGAGGTGATTCTGATGCCAATCACTGCACAGATATCTAAGGACAGAGACTGACAAACAGTGCAGAAATCTTTTGAAAGTTTATTTATCAGTATCACAATTAACATTAATGAAGTTACTGTGAAAATCCCCTAGTCGCCACACTCTGGTGCCTGTTCGGGTACACTGGGGGAGAATTTAGTATGGCCAATGCACCTAACCAGCACATCTTTCAGACTGTGGGAGGAAACCAGTGCACCCGGAGGAAACCCACACAGACACGGGGAGAATGTGCAGATTGCGCACAGACAGTGACCCAAGCCAGGAGTTGTACCCGGATCCCTGACGCTGTGAGGCAGGAGTGTTAACCGCTATGCCATCATGCTGCTTTATACTCTCTCTGTGAAACAAACGACAGAGACATATTAATTGCCAGAGTCTTGTAATTGAAAGAACTGGACAGATAACTGAGCTCAGCTGTCCTCCTCCAAGCAGCTTATGGGTACAGACTAAAAGGATATTCTGGAAAAGAATAGATCCAGGTTTTCGATGTGATGCCATGGAGCTGTGGAGAATGAAACAAAAGGATTAGAAACTATTAGAAAGCCTTTTCTCATTACCAGACTGGAGATTATTACAGATTACATTTGATTGCATTGGGGGAGTGGACAAAATTTGATTCAATATTGTTTTGTGGGGAAGGAACAGATGGTTTGAGTTTCTGGGAGTGGCTGCTAGTGCCTCAGAGAGTTCTGTTCTGAGACCACTTCAGTTTACTGTGCACATCAATGATTTGATATGAGGTTCTAGGGGATGCTGCAGAGACACCAATGTAAAGTGAGCAAGAAGAGGTAGAACATTTCAGCATCAATGTGTACATTGCATTAATTTAGTAGGAGGAAGGTGGAAAATGTGGAAAGGTGTTCAGGTTCACAAGACATTAATAGCAATAGCTGGAACGGATAAGGGCACAAAACATCAGAGGATTACCGGGTTTGTAGCAAGAGATATAAAAATTAATAGCAAAGATGCAATGTGAATAAGCCCAGAGATGGAAACTGTAGAATGAGTTCACAGGAAGAAAGCTGAGGTAAAAGAGAGAGAGAATCATACAAATTAATTGGGATGTTGTTTCCAAGGAGAAAACAGAAATGAAACACATACTGCCCGAGTGTTTCACCTTGCACTCATCAACATAAATAGGAGAATATCGAATTTTTTCACACAGAGGGTAGCGAGTGTCTGGAACAAGCTGCCAGAGGTAGTAGTAAAGACGGGTAAAATTTTGTCTTTTAAAAAGCATTTTGATAGTTACATGGGTACGATGGGTATAGAGGAACATGGATTAAATGTGGGCAATTGGGATTAATTTAGGGGTTTAAAAAAATTAAGAGTGGCATGGATTGAAGGGCCTGTTTCCATGCTGTAAACCTCTATGATGTGCTCCTGGGTCTAGCTGGACTCACTGTAAACAGGTCAAGGCAGCAGGTGACTGAGGAGGTCACCCGATCAGACTGTCTGCCCTTCTACCACGATTACATTCACAGCCAAGTGTCCCAGGAGAGAATGTGGTGTCTGACGGCACTGTTGATGCCTTCCCTGCCCACTGGGCACCACAGTGATTGGGGTATGTTATTGACCCCTTTAATCACATTTTAGTTTGATGTTTGAAGTTTCCTTTCCACTTTGTCTCTTGTTTTGGGTGGTTCCCTTCTTTTTGGAGGCTTCTCTTTTTAATTTGTCCCTCAGTTAATTTCATTTAATCGTTAAATCAAAAAAGATTGACATTCTGCCTCACTGTTAACCACTCGGCCAATCTTTGTGTCATCTGCAAACTTACTAGTCCTACCCCTCATAAAGTCATCAATGTCATTTATATAAATAACAAACAACATGCAGCCCATCACAGATCCCTGTGGTGCGCCACTGGACACTGATTTCTCTTAAAAAAAAGTAGTTAATGAAGTGAGTGCTGGACTCATAGAAAGTGAGATTGCAGGATTAATAATGGAAAACAAAGAGATGGCAGATGAACTGAACAGGTATTTTCATAAAATTCCTACAGCACAGAAGAGGCCATTTGGCCCATCGCGTCTGCAGCAGCACTCTGACAGATCATCTTACACAGGCCTTCTGCCCCACCCTATCCCATAACCCCACATCTTCCCTCCACTAATCCATCTAACCTACATTTTGGGACACTAAGGGGCAATTTAGTATGGCCAATCTAACCAGCATGTCTTTGGACTTTGGGAGGAAACTGGAGCTTCCAAAGGAAACACACTTACATGGGGAGAATTTTTTTGTATTTAGAACATTACAGCGCAGAACAGGCCCTTTAGCCTTCGATGTTGCACCAACCAATTAGGAAAAAGCAATGATCCTCTAACCTAAACCATTCCCTTTTCGTCCATAAACTTATCCACTAACCTCTTAAATGCCACCAAACTTGGCTCATCTACAACTGGAGCAGGCAGGGCATTCCATACCCTTACCACCCTCTGGGTAAAGAACCTACCTCTGACATCTGTCCTATAACTACCACCCCTTAATTTAAAGCTATGTCCCCTCGTGCTAGCTGTCTCCATCCTAGGAAAAAGGCTATCACTGTCCACCCTATCTAAACCTCTAATCATCTTATATGTTTCAATAAGGTCTCCTCTTAACCGCCTTCCTTCTAACGAAAACAACCTCAAATCCCTCAGCCTCTCCTCATAAGACCTGCCCTCCATACCAGGCAACATCCTGGTAAATCTCCTCTGTACCCTCTCCAATGCCTCACATCTTTCTTATAATGTGGGGACCAGAACTGCACACAATACTCCAAGTGCGGCCGCACTAGAGTGTTGTACAGTTGCAACATGACGTTGCGGCTCCGAAATTCAATCCCCCTACCAATAAAAGCTAAGACTCCATATGCCTTCTTACAACCTTATCGACTTGATTGCCAACTTTCAGGGATCTATGCACATATACACCAAGATCCCTCTGTTCTTCAACACTATTGAGAGTCCTACCATTAGCCCTATACTCTACACATTTGTTATTCCTGCCAAAGTGAATTACCTCACACCTTTCCGCATTAAACTCCATTTGCCACCTCTCGGCCCAGCTCTGCAACTTGTCCAAGTCTCTCTGCAAACTATAACACCCCTCTTCACTATCTACCACTCCACCGACTTTAGTGTCATCTGCAAATTTACTAATCCATCCTTCAATACCCTCATCCCGATCATTTATAAAAATTACAAACAGCAGGGGCCCCAAAACAGACCCCTGAGGTACACCACTTGTCACCGAACTCCACGATGAATGTCTCCCATCAACCACCACCCTCTGTCTTCTATCTGCTAGCCAATTCCTAATCCAAGTAGCTAAATCACCCTCTATCCCATACATCTGCATTTTCTGCAGAAGCCTTCCATGGGCCACCTTATCGAACGCCTTACTAAAGTCCATATATACCACATCAACTGCCTTACCCCAATCCACCTCTTTGGTCACTTTTTCAAAAAACTCAATAAGGTTAGTAAGGCACGACCTACCCTTCACAAAACCAAGCTGACTATCCCCAATCAATTCATTTCTCTCTAAATAACTATAAATCCTATCCCTAATAATTCTTCCCAATACTTTGCCCACAACAGAAGTAAGACTCACCGGCCTATAATTCCCCGGAAAGTCTCTATTCCCCTTCTTGAACAATGGGACCACATTCGCTATCCTCCAGTCTTCCGGCATTTGTTCACGAAAATGGGTATCGCTGGCTGGCCAGCATTTATTGTCCACCTCTAATTGCCCCATTGCTAAGGCTCCACAGCAAATTCCACACAGTCAGTGACCCAAGCCAGGAATTGAACCTGGGTCTCTCTGTGGCAGCAGTGTTAACCATTGTGCTGCCCATTTGCATAGGTCTTCAGTTAGAGAATTCAAGTAACATCCCAGAAATAGGCAGGGAGGAAGGAAGTCAGGACAAACACCAGGGAAGTGGTACTGAGTAAACTGTTGGAGCTGCATGCTGACAAATTCTCCCATAGACCGCTGAGATAGTTGTAGAACAGGTTTTAATTTCCAAAATTCCCTCAGCTCAGGATGGTCCCATTATTCAAAAGGGAGGCAGACAGAAGTGGGGAACAATAGGCTAGTTAGCTTAACACCAATCACAGGGAAAATGTTAGAAGCTATTATTAAAGACATTATAGCAGGCATTTGGATAAATTCAAAGTAATCAGGTAGAGTCAACACAAGTTTATGAAAGAAAAATCAAGTTTAGCCAAGGTATTGGAGTTCTTTGAGGAAACAATGTGCTGTAGATGAAGAGGGACCAGTGTACTCTACTTAGTTTTCCAGAAAGTAATTGATAAATTGCCATGTCAAAAATTATTGCAGAAAATAAAATCTCCTGCTGTATGAGGTAACGTGTTGGTATAGATAGAAGATTGTCTGACAGGAAGCACAGTGTAGTATTTTTCGGGTTGCCAAGATATAGCTAGTGGTTTACCACAGGAATCAGTGCTGGGGCTTCAACTCTTTATAATTTATATAAATGACTTTCATGAAGGGTTGCTGGCAAATTTGCTGATGGTACAAGGATTGATAGGAAAGTAAGTTGAAGAGAAAATAAGGAGGCTACAAAGGGATCTAGATAGGTTAAGATGAGGGACACAGATCAGCTGGATAGTCAATATCTTTTTTCAAAGGTAGGAGAGTTGAAAACTAGAGGGCATAGGTTTAAGGTGAGAGTGAAGAGATACAAAAGGGTCCAGAGGAGCAATTTTTCACACAGAAAGAGAGTATCTGGAACAAGCTGCCAGAGGTAGTAGTAGAGGCAGGTACAATTTTGTCTTTTAAAAAGCACATAGATAGTTATATGGGTAAGATGAGTATAGAGGGATATGGGCCAAATGCAGGCAATTGAGATTAGTTTAGGGATTTTAAAAAAAAGGGCAGCTTGGACAAGTTGGGCTGAAGAGCTGTTTCCATGCTGTAAACTTCTATGACTTGATTGAAACATAGAACACTGAGGAGTATTGACAGGGTGGATGTGGAGAGGATGTTCCCTCTTGTGAGAGGATTTACAACTACAGTGACTGTTTTAAAATAAGGGATTGTATATTTAAAACAGTGGTGGGGCAAAATTCTCTCTCACAGAAGCAGAGTATCTTTGGAACTCTCTATCCGAAAAGAGTGGGAGTACAGTCTTTAAATATTTTTAAAGCAGAGGTCAATAGGTTCTCTAAAAGTAAGGAATATCAGGGGTTGGCAAGATGCAAGTTTCAGGTTACGATTAGATCAATTATGGTCTTACTAAATAACAGAACAGGCTGGACGGACTGAATGGCCCACTCCTGCCCCTTGCTTGAATGTATATTTGTATCGTGGTCCTGGAGGGAGAGAGAGGAGAGTGTTCAACTTACATTTTCCGCCATCTGCCACATGAACCAGCAGGTCTTCCTCCCCAGGTGGGGAATCGGTGTAGGAGGACTGCAGTCGCTGGTATTCAGTAGTGAACGCGGCCATCTCACGCTGCCATCCCACACTTGGTGCCAGGCACTCTGCTAATCATTCAGTGAGTCGAGGGTTCCCCCGACACTCAGCAAGGCTCTGATCTGCCAAAGTAACAAAATGAGAAATAACTTCCAACAGAGAAACTCGCACAATCACTGTTCCCACAGCTTCCAGCCAAATTACCACTCCAGAAACCGCACAAACAGAGCTACAATTCCATGACCAGGAATTCACCGGAAACTGAACTGGACCAGGCAAATAAGCCTGGTCTTATAAGCCACTCTCACCTTAAACCTATGCCCTCTAGTTTTCAACTCTCCTACCTTTGAAAAAAGATATTGACTATCCAGCTGATCTGTGTCCCTCATCTTAACCTATCTAGATCCCTTTGTAGCCTGCTGTTTGTAATTTTTATAAATGATCTGGATGAGGGTATTGAAGGATGGATTAGTAAATTTGCAGATGACACTAAAGTCGGTGAAGTGGTAGATAGTGAAGATGGGTGTTATAGTTTGCAGAGAGACTTGGACAAGTTGCAGAGCTGGGCCGAGAGGTGGCAAATGGAGTTTAATGTGGAAAAGTGTGAGGTAATGCACTATGGCAGAAATAATAAATGTGTAGAGTATAGGGCAAATGGTAGGATTCTTAGTAGTCTAGATGAACAGAGGGATCTTGGTGTGTATGTGCATAGATCCCTGAAAGTAGGCAGTCAGGTCGAGAAGGTTGTTAGGAAGGCATATGGAGTCTTGGCTTTTATTGGTAGAGGGATTGAATTTCGGAGCCGCAACGTCATGTTGCAACTGTACAAAACTCTAGTGCGGCCGCACTTGGAGTATTGTGTGCAGTTCTGGTCCCCACATTATAAGAAAGATGTGGAGGCATTGGAGAGGGTACAGAGGAGGTTTACCAGGATGTTGCCTGGTATGGAGGGCAGGTCTTATGAAGAGAGGCTGAGGGATTTGAGGTTGTTTTCGTTAGAAAGGAGGCGGCTAAGAGGGGACCTAATCGAAACATATAAGATGATTAGAGGTTTAGATAGGGTGGACAGTGATAGCCTTTTTCCTAGGATGGAAAAAGCTAGCACGAGGGGACACAGCTTTAAATTAAGGGGTGATAGTTATAGGACGGATATCAGAGGCAGGTTCTTTACCCAAAGGGTGGTTCGGGAGTGGAATGCCCTGCCTGCAGCAGTTGTAGATGCGCCAAGTTTGGTGGCGTTTAAGAGGTTAGTTGATAAGTATATGGAAGAGAAGGGAATGGTTTAGTTTGGAGGGGCATTGCTTTTTATATTGGTCGGCGCAACATCGAAGGCCGAAGGGCCTGTTCTGTGCTGTAATGTTCTATGTTCTATGTTCTAATAAATACAGATCAGAAACCAAATTAGAGGCTGACGGTATCTCGAGAATTGGTGAATGTAAGAGCCAGAACAGTGCTGCTACTGCTGGGTCAGTATGTGAACGGGGAGTGAACCCGGTGCTGGGTCAGTGTGTGAACAGGGAGTGAACCCGGTGCGGGGAGAGTGTGTGAACGGGGAGTGAATCCAGTGCATGGAGAGTGTGTGAACGGGGAGTGAACCCGGTACGGGGAGAGTGTGTGAACGGGGAGTCATCCCAGTGCGTGGTCAGTGTGTAAACGGGTAGTGAACCCGGTGCAGGGACAGTGTGTAAACGGGTAGTGAACCCGGTGCAGGGAGTGTGTGTGAACGGGGAGTGAACCCGGTGCAGGGAAAGTGTGTGAACGGGGAGTGAACCCGGTGCAGGGAGAGTGTGTGAACGGGGAGTGAACCCGGTGCAGGGAGAGTGTGTGAACGGGGAGTGAACCCGGTGCAGGGAGAGTGTGTGAACGGGGAGTGAACCTGGTGCAGGGAGTGTGTGTGAACGGGGAGTGAACCCAATGAAGGGAGAGTGTGTGAATGGGGAGTGAACCTGGTGCAGGGAGTGTGTGTGAACGGGGAGTGAATCCGGTACAGGGTCAGTGCGTGAACGGGGAGTGAACCCGGTGCAGGGTCAGTGTGTGAACGGGGAGTGAACCCGGTGCAGGGTCAGTGCGTGAACGGGGAGTGAACCCAGTGCAGGGTCAGTGTGTGAACAGGGAGTGAACCCGGTGCGGGGAGAGTGTGTGAACGGGGAGTGAACCCGGTGCAGGGTCAGTGTGTGAACGGGGAGTGAACCCGGTGCAGGTCAGTGCGTGAACGGGGAGTGACCGTGCAGGGTCAGTGTGAACGGGAGTGAACCCGGTGCAGGTCAGTGTGTGACGGGAGTGAACCCGGTGCAGGTCAGGTGTGTGAACTGGGAGTGAACCCGGTGCAGGGTCAGTGTGTGAACGGGAGTGAACCCGGTGCAGGGTCAGTGCGTGAACGGGGAGTGAACCCGGTGCAGGGTCAGTGCGTGAACGGGGAGTGAACCCGGTGCAGGGTCAGTGCGTGAACGGGGAGTGAACCCGGTGCAGGGTCAGTGTGTGAACGGGGAGTGAACCCGGTGCGGGGAGAGTGTGTGAACGGGGAGTGAACCCGGTGCAGGGTCAGTGTGTGAACGGGGAGTGAACCCGGTGCAGGGTCAGTGTGTGAACGGGGAGTGAACCCGGTGCAGGGTCAGTGTGTGAACGGGGAGTGAACCCGGTGCAGGGTCAGTGCGTGAACGGGGAGTGAACTTGGTGTAGGTTAATTTTAATCTATATTTTGATTGGCTAAATCAAGTCAGGCGTGGTACTGTAGTGAGGAATTGCTGGACTGTATGTCCAAGGGATTTCTTAACCAACATGTTGAGGAATCAACGAGTGAAGAGGCCATTCTGGAGATGGTGTAAAGAGGAAGGATTTATTCAAAGCCTAATTGTGTGAGATCCCTCGGTAACGAGCGACAAAAGACAACAGAATTTTTTTAATTGCGATGCAGGATGGGGTGATTCTAGATGGCACGATTCTAAGTGGCACGGTCGCACAATGGTTAGCACTGCTGTCTCACAGCACTAGGGTAGAAGGTTCAATTCTGGCCTTGAGACACCGTCTATGCAGTTTGCACGTTCTCCCGGCGTCTGCATGGGTTTCTTCCGTGTGCTGCAGTTTTCTCCCACAGTCCACCAAGATGCACGGTCAAGTTTGTTTGCCCCTCAGTATCAGTGGAATGAACAAGGTAAATGTGCGTGGATGTGGAGATCGGGCCAAGGTGAGATTGTTGTCAGTGCAGCTGTGAAGGGCTGAGTGGCCTTATTCTGCTCTGCAGCTAAAGCCCATGCTCTACCCGTCCTGGGAGTGTTTGATGGGGGGACAGTGTAGAGGGAGCTTTACTCTGTATCTAACCCCATGCTGTACCTGTCCTGGGAGTGTTTGATGGGGGGACAGTGTAGAGGGACCTTTACTCTGTATCTAACCCCATGCTGTACCTGTCCTGGGAGTGTTTGATGGGGGGACAGTGTAGAGGAAGCTTTACTCTGTATCTAACCCTGTGCTGTACCTGTGCTGGGAGTGTTTGATGAGGGGACAGTGTAGAGGGAGCTTTACTCTGTATCTAACCCCGTGCTGTACCTGTCCTGGGAGTGTTTGATGGGGGGACAGTGTAGAGGGAGCTTTATTCTGTATCTAACCCCGTGCTGTACCTGTCCTGGGAGTGTTTGATGGGTGGACAGTGTAGAGGGAGCTTTACTCTGTATCTAACCCCGTGCTGTACCTGTCCTGGGAGTGTTTGATGGGGGAACAGTGTAGAGGGAGCTTTACTCTGTATCTAACCCCATGCTGTACCTGTCCTGGGAGTGTTTGATGGGGGGATAGTGTAGAGGGAGCTTTACTCTGTATCTAACCCTGTGCTGTACCTGTCCTGGGAGTGTTTGGCTGCTATACATCGAGTGAGCCAAGCAGAATATAATGAGTGCTAAGTATTGAAACTGAAACTATGAGTGAAAGTTTTTTGTGAAATTGTACTTTCATTTTCCATCCATTACCCAGCCTCACAGTGAAAATGATAATAGGAAGAACTTATTACTCATTCGAACCGTGGTCAGCTTCAGCGATTGACCAGAGCAACATGTTTCACTGAGCACATATGAACATTCCCCCATGGTACATTCGCTTCTTTATATCAAAATGCAGACCCGTCAAATCAATGTCATGTATTGGAATTCAGGGATATTTTTATAAACTTCGATCAGGTCGATCCACAGTCTCCGTTTTTCCAGGGAAAACAATCCCAGTTTATTCAATCTCTCCTCATAGCTAATACCCTCTGTACCAGGTAACATCCTGGTCAACCTTTTCTGTACTCTCTCCAAAGCCTCCATGTCCTTCTGGTACTGTGGTGACCAGAACTCGACACAATATTCCAAATGTAACCTAATGAACGTTTTATATAAAGAACAAAGAACAAAACAGCACGGGAAATAGGCCCTTTGGCCCAACTAGCCCACGCCGCCACCTCTTTTCCCAACATTTGCACATGATGCCCCATCCAATGAAGGCAAGCATATCATATACTTTCTTCATTTCCTTGTCCACCTGTGCTGTCACTTTTAAGGATCTGTGGACCTGCAAACCCAGATCTCTCTCTGTTTATGCCCTGGATTGCTCTGCAATTTATTTGATAGCTCCCATCTGAATTGGATCTACCAAAAATGCATCACTTCACATTTGTCTGAATTAAATTCCATCTGCATTTCTCCGCCCAACTTTCCAACCTATCTATATCTTGCTGTATTCTCTGAAATCTTCATCGTTATCTGCAACTCTGACAATTTTAGTGTCATCTGCAAACATACTAATCAGACCAGCTACATTTTCTTCCAAGTCATTTATATATATGTTACAACCAGCAGAGGTCAAAGCACTGATCCCTGCAGAACACCATTAATTACAGTCCTCAAATCAGAAAAAGCACGACTACTGCTACCCTCTGTCTTCTATAGCCAACCCGTTTGGGATCCATCTAGCTAGTTTACCCCGGATCCCATGATATTTAATCTTTGGCCTTGTATTGTCATGAGGGACCTTGTCAAATGCTTTACAGATGACCAGTGACTACGTGGGTCCAACTTGGGTGAGTGCAGTATCTTAATTTATCCATGTAGACAACATCCAGTGCCCTTCCTTTGTTAATCACTTCTGTCACTTGCTCAAAAAACTCATTAAATTAGCGAGACATGACTTCCCTCATACAAAACCATGCTGTCTATTGCTAACAAGGCCATCTTGAAACTAGAAGCTTTTGCAATTTAGAGTTGCAGTTCCAGCTGGGAATTGCTTGAATATAGAAACTTCTGGAACTTTTGCAGATAGAAGACAGAGGGTGGTGGTTGATGGGAGATATTCATCGTGGAGTTCGGTGACGAGTGGTGTGCCTCAGGGGTCTGTTTTGGGGCCCCTGCTGTTTGTAATTTTTATAAATGGTCTGGATGGGGGTATTGAGGGATGGATCAGTAAATTTGCAGATGATACTAAAGTTGGTGGTGTGGTAGATAGTGAAGAGGGGTTTTTAGTTTACAGAGTGACTTGGACAAGTTGCAGAGCTGGGCCGAGAGGTGCAAATGGAGTTTAATGTGGAAAAGTGTGAGGTAATGCACTTTGGCAGGAACAATAAATGTGTAGAGTATAGGGCTAATGGTAGGGCTCTTAATAGTGTTGAGGAACAGAAGGATCTTGGTGTATGTGTCAATAGATCCCTGAAAGTAGGCAGTCAAGTGGATAAAGTTGTTAAGAAGGCTTATGGAGTCTTAGCTTTTATTGGTAGGGGGATTGAATTTAGGAGCCGCAGCATCATGTTGCAGCTGTACAAAACTCTAGTGCGGCCGCACTTGGAGTATTGTGTGCAGTTCTGGTCGCCACATTATAAGAAAGATGTGGAGGCATTGGAGAGGGTACAGAGGAGGTTTACTAGGATGTTGCCTGGTATGGAGGGCAGGTCCTATGAAGAGAGGTTGAAGGATTTGAGGTTGTTTTCGTTAGAAAGGAGGCGGCTAAGGGGGGATCTTATTGAAGCATATAAGATAATTAGAGGTTTGGATAGGGTGGACAGTGATAGCCTTTTTCCTAGGATGGAGAAAGCTAGCACGAGGGGACACAACTTTAAATTAAGGGGTATGAGTTATAGGACGGATATCAGAGGTAGGTTCTTTACTCAAAGAGTGATTAGGGAGTGGAATGCCCTGCCTGCAGCTGTTGTAGATGCGCCAAGTTTGGTGGCGTTTAAGAGGTTAGTGGATAAGTATATGGATGAGAAGGGAATGGTTTAGGTAGGAGGGGCATTGCTTTTTATTTTGGTCGGCACAACATCGAAGGCTGAAGGGCCTGTTCTGTGCTGTATTGTTCTATGTTCTATGTTCTATGATATTGGCAGCAATTTGGTGCTCAGCAAGCAGCCATATCCTGCAGGACAGTGAACACATCATCTTCTCAGATGGACAACTTCCCATTCAACAGTGACCATAGAAAGTATCACACCCAACCGAGAACGACAAAGGTACCCAGACTTAATATAATCTTGAACACTGACAAATATAACAGTGCGGCGCTCCCTCGGCACTGACCCTCTGACAGTGCGGCGCTCCCTCAGTACTGACCCTCTGACAGTGCGGCGCTCCCTCAGTACTGACCCTCTGACAGTGCGGCACTCCCTCAGTACTGACCCTCTGACAGTGCGGCGCTCCCTCACACTGACCCTCTGACAGTGCGGCGCTCCCTCAGCACTGACCCTCTGACAGTGCGGCACTCCCTCAGCACTGACCCTCTGACAGTGCGGCACTCCCTCAGCACTGACCCTCTGACAGTGCGGCACTCCCTCAGCACTGACCCTCTGACAGTGCGGCACTCCCTCAGCACTGACCCTCTGACAGTGCGGCACTCCCTCAGCACTGACCCTCTGACAGTGCGGCACTCCCTCAGCACTGACCCTCTGACAGTGCTGCACTCCCTCAGCACTGACCCTCTGACAGTGCGGCACTCCCTCAGCACTGACCTCTGACAGTGCGGCACTCCCTCAGTACTGACCCTCTGACAGTGCGGCGCTCCCTCAGTACTGACCCTCTGACAGTGCGGCACTCCCTCAGCACTGACCCTCTGACAGTGCGGCGCTCCCTCAGTACTGACCCTCTGACAGTGCGGCGCTCCCTCAGCACTGACCCTCTGACAGTGCGGCGCTCCCTCAGTACTGACCCTCTGACAGTGCGGCGCTCCCTCAGTACTCTCTCTCTCTCTCCATTACCTGTGATGTTGATCCGGGGCCCGGCCGCCATCCGAACAGAAACCGGAAACCGGGGAGTGGGAGAGTCGGAAGTGAGGTCAGGGGGCGGGTCTTGCGGCTGCGCAGTGAGGTGCTGCCATGCTGGGATCGCGTTCTGTGTTCGAGAGCCCCGGGCCCGGAGTGAGAGTGCGGCAGGGCCGAGAGACCGGGCCCGGGGGAGAGCGGGACCGAGAGACCGGGCCCGGGGGAGAGCGGGGCCGAGAGACCGGGCCCGGAGGAGAGCGGGACCGAGAGACCGGGCCCGGAGTGAGAGTGCGGCAGGGCCGAGAGACCGGAGGAGAGCGGGACCGAGAGACCGGGCCCGGGGGAGAGCGGGACCGAGAGACCGGGCCCGGGGGAGAGCGGGGCCGAGAGACCGGGCCCGGGGGAGAGCGGGACCGAGAGACCGGGCCCGGAGGAGAGCGGGACCGAGAGACCGGGCCCGGGGGAGAGCGGGGCCAGACAGGTACCGGGACCGGGGATTGACAGCCGGACCCCGGGATCAGCCGCTATCCTGCCGTCGGTGATAGTGTCTGTGTGAGGGCCAGCATTCCTTTGGCTGATAGGATCAAGGAGAATCCTAAAGCTTCCTTTCGATATGTTAAGAATAGAAGATTGGTTAGGACAAGATTAGGGCCAGTCATAGACAGCAGTGGGAAGTTGTGCGTGGAGCCTGAAGAGATTGGTGAGGCACTGAATAAATATTTCTCTTCGGTATTCACGCAGAGTGCTGGAAATGTAGCTGTGGAGAGCACTGAGGTACAGGGTTGCAAATTGGGGAGTATTGTAGTAGATAGGGAGGATGTGTTAGAAATTCTCGAGGGTTTGAAGTTGGATAAGTCCCCTGGGCCGGACGGGATTTACCCTAGGATTCTCTGGGAGGCAAGAGAGGAGATTGCAGAGCCTCTGATCTTCAGGTCCTCGTTGGTTACGGGTGTGGTTCCGGAGGACTGGAGGATAGCGAATGTGGTCCCATTGTTTAAGAAGGGGAAGAGAGACCTTCCAGGGAATTATAGGCCAGTGAGTCTTACTTCTGTTGTGGGCAAAGTATTGGAGAGAATTATTAGGGATAGGATTTATAGTTATTTAGAGAGAAATGAATTGATTGGGGATAGTCAGCATGGTTTTGTGAAGGGTAGGTCGTGCCTTACTAACCTTATTGAGTTTTTTGAAAAAGTGACCAAAGAGGTGGATGGGGGTAAGGCAGTTGATGTGGTATATGTGGACTTTAGTAAGGCATTCGATAAGGTGGCACATGGAAGACTTCTGCAGAAAATGCAAATGTATGGGATTGAGGGTGATTTAGCTAATTGGATTAGGAATTGGCTAGCTGATAGAAGACAGAGGGTGTTGGTTGATGGAAATTATTCATCATGGAGTTTCATTACAAGTGGTGTATCTCAGGGATCTGTTTTGGGGCCCCTGCTGTTTGTAATTTTTATAAATGATCTGGATGAGGGTATTGAAGGATGGATTGGTAAATTTGCGGATGACAACAAAGTCGGAGGAGAGGTAGATAGTGAAGAGGAGTGTTATAGTTTGCCGAGAGACTTGGACAAGTTGCAGAGCTGGGCCGAGAGGTGGCAAATGGAGTTTAATGCGGAAAAGTGTGAGGTAATTCATTTTGGCAGGAATAATAAATGTGTAGAGTACAGGGCTAATGGTAGGACTCTTAATAGTGTTGATGAACAGAGGGATCTTGGTGTATTTGTGCATAGATCCCTGAAAGTTGGCAATCAAGTCGATAAGTTTGTTAAGAAGGCATACGGAGTCTTAGCTTTTATTGGTAGGGGGATTGAATTTCGGAGCCGCAACGTCATGTTGCAACTGTACAAAACTCTAGTGCGGCCGCACTTGGAGTATTGTGTACAGTTCTGGTCCCCGCATTATAAGAAAGATGTGGAGGCATTGGAGAGGGTACAGAGGAGGTTTACCAGGATGTTGCCTGGTATGGAAGGCAGGTCTTATGAAGAGAGGCTGAGAGATTTGAGGTTGTTTTCGTTAGAAAGAAGGCGGCTAAGAGGAGACCTTATTGAAACATGTAAGATGATTAGAGGTTTAGATAGGGTGGACAGTGATAGCCTTTTTCCTAGGATGGAGAAAGCTAGCACGAGGGGACGTAGCTTTAAATTAAGGGGTGGTAGTTATAGGACGGATGTCAGAGGTAGGTTCTTTACCCAGAGTGTGGTAAGGGTATGGAATGCCCTGCCTGCAGCAGTTCTAGATGCACCAAGTTTGGTGGCATTTAAGAGGTTAGTAGATAAGTTTATGGATGAGAAGGGAATGGTTTAGTTTGGAGGGTCATTGCTTTTTCCTAATTGGTCGGCGTAACATCGAGGGCCGAAGGGTCTGTTCTGCGCTGTAATGTTCTATGTTCACTCTGTCCCCGGGTGGTGTCTCCCTCCTCCCCCCCCTTCCATCAGGATAACCTCCTCCCCCCCCTTCCCTCAGGATAACCTCCCTCTTCTCCCCCCCCCTTCCCCGGGATAACCTCCTTCCTCTCCCCCCCTTCCCTCAGGATAACCTCCTCCCCCCCCCCCCCTTTCCTCAGGATACCTCCTCCCCCCCCCCCCTTTCCCTCAGGATAACCTCCTCCCCCCCCCCTTCCCTCAGGATAACCTCCCCCCGACTCCCCCATTTCAGTGTGGCTGAGTGAATACAGTCTCAGTCCCTGCAGTCAGGAAGCCTGCACCCACTGACACACCATCTCACCACCAGCAATAGTTAACGCTGCAGCCTCACAGTGCCAGGGACCTGGATTTGACTCCCAGCTTGGTTCACTATGCGGAGTTTGCACGTTCTTCCTGTGTCTGTGTGGATTTAACTTCGGGTGCTCCCATTTCCTCCCACAGTCTAAAAGACATCCTAGTTAGATGCATTGGCCATGCTAAATCCTCCGTCAGTGTACCCGAACAGTTGCCAAAGTGTAGCCCTCTTTTAAGGAACTAGGGGATTTCCATAATAATTTCATTGCAGAGACAATGGAAGACTACTTCTGGCACTAATAAATAAACTTTAACTGAACTAACTTTATCCTCTGCATCTTCCTGACATTAGAATAATTCATGATAGCCAATCAACTTAACCCATACATCTTTGGAAGGAAACTCACGCAGACACGAGGAGAACCTGCAACCTCCATATAGAATCCCTACAGTGCAGAAAGATCTCTCTGAAGGGACACCCAGATTCCCCTGAACACACACATGCAATTCTTTCATCATTTAAAACACTTGCTGCCTCTTGGATTTATTCTGCATGACTGATACCCTTGTATTTTTTGCATTGTAAGATTTACTATTCTCGTGTCCTTTCCCAGTTTGTCTCTCCCTCAGCATCCTCTTTGTGACCTTCTCATCACTTAAATAGGGACAAAAAGAAGAAGCAGGAGGAAGCTGTTTCAGCCTACCCTGCCATTCATTCTAATCATGGCTGATCATCAAATTCAATACCCTTATCTGGCCTCCCTTCCCTTCACCCATTCCTTGATTTTTTTTAACCCCCCATCTCACTTTGTTCCATAGTAAACAATATATTTCATTCTTGTCATGGATGGTATAATTTGGCAAGTTTTAGTTAGAGCTGAGAACATGAGATTTTATAAAGGTGTTTAAAATCACTGAATGACTTAGTTGGCCTAAGTCAAGAGAAACTTTTTTTGGTGTCTGGGGAGTTGAGAACTGGAGGGAACAAATTTAAAGTGATTTGCAAAGATACCAGAGACAACGAGAATAACTTATTTATGTTGAGTGGCTGGGATTTGGAATGTGCTAACTGACAGTGATGGATACAGAATCAATCATTTCCTTCAATAAAAGATGGATAAATACTTGTAGGAGAAACAAATATAGCAATTGAGGGAATGGGACGTTGTACGTTGCAATGTAAAGTGCCAGTGCAGAGTTAATGGGCTGAGTAGCTGTGGATTGCTGAAAAATGTAAATTTTGTATTAAACTAATTGATTCATTTGTGATGTAGAGGATGATGTGGTCACTGAAGGACAGGCTGTGCTCGACATCTCTGACAAGATGTGCTGCTCCACATGTCAGTGCAACTTTGACAACCGAGAAGACCAGGTAAAGATCAAATGACGATGGCTTGTTACTCCAAGCGTTAGGTTGTGTGTTCTCCACAGTTATCCCAGGTGATGAGCTATCAAATAGTGGGATTCTTTTAATGTGATTAACGCACACTCTGGGCTGTTCCCTTTGTGGTTAAGGGACTTGCAGGTGATTAGAAAACCTTCATTTCAGTTGAATTTTGTACCAGGAGAAGGCAGTGCCTATTATCTACCGCAGCTATACATTCGTGGTCAGGTGTCACTGGAGAAGGAGCATGTTGGCCTGAATAATTACATAGAACATAGAACAATACAGCACAGAACAGGCCCTTCGGCCTTCGATGTTGTGCCGACCAAAATAAAAAGCAATGCCCCCTCCAAACTAAACCATTCCCTTCTCTTCCATATACTTATCAATTAACCTCTTAAACGCCACCAAACTTGGCGCATCTACAACAGCTGCAGGCAGGGCATTCCACTCCCTAATCACTCTTTGAGTAAAATCTAAAATTACATTTTGATTTGATGTGTCTTGTTTCCTTTGTACTTTCCTTTTTGTTCAGGCTGTTCCCCTTCCTTTTGGGGAGCTGCCCCTTTTACTTTGTCCTAATTTAATTTGAGTTTATTTATTTGGTTTGACCTTAAAAGAGGACCAACGGTGAAAATGTTTTGTGTCAGTGAGATGAGAAAGGGGATCTTTGAACAAAGGATCAAGATGTAGAATCAGTTTGGGTGGAGTGAAAAACATTGGTGGGAGTTGTTTGTAAGCCATCAAATTGTGGTAATGCAAGGCAGAATATAAATCGTAAATGAGAGATGCTTGTAATATGAATAGTACGGTAAAAATGCGTGACTTCAATTTATATATAGACTGGGCAAACCTAAATTAACATTAATGCTGTGGAGGATGAATTTCTGGAGTGTATATAAGATGGGCATCTGGAGCAGGTTTGGGCTATTTTAGATTTGGCATGAAGTAATGGGAAAGGCCTAATTAATAACCTTGACATAGAGGCAGAGTAAATCTTAAATGGGAAGAGTTTGGGAAGTGCAGGTGTCCAGAGGGATCTTGGTATCCGCGTTCAGGAATCATTCAAAACTGGCATGCAGCTGCAGCAAACAGTTAGGAAGGCGAATGGGATATTGGCTTTTCTTATTTGTGTTCAGTAGTAAAGAGGGCTTGCTGCATTTGTGTAGAGACCACAACAAGATTATTGTGCACAATTCTCTATCAGGAAAGCAGGTGGTGCAATAGTATTGTTATCTGGCTAATCATCCAGATGGCCAGGTTAATGATCTGGGGGCAAGGATTCAAATTCCAGCACCACAGTTGATGAAATTTTAATTTAATTAATTAAAATCTAAAATATAACATTAGTCTCAGAAATGATGGCCATTGATTCCTGTAAAAGCTCATCAGATCTACTAAAGTCTTTGGGTAAGGATGGCAGATTTCCTTACCCAATCTGTCTACATGTGATTGTGACACACTGACTCTTACCTTCTTTGGCCATTTTGGGTGGTCAGTTACCAGTTCAAGGGCAACTGGACTGAACAACAAATTCTGGCCTTGCCAGTGACACTCTCAGCCCATAAAACAATTTTTTTTAAAGTTCTGGAGACCAGAATTTCCCACTCATCTGATGAAGGGGCAAACCCCGAAAGCTTGTGGGTTTACTATCAAATAAACCTGTTGAACTTTAACCTGGTGTTGTGAGACTTCTTACTGTGTTTACCTCAGTTCAACGCTGGCATCTCTACATCTTGTTTTTTGGAGCAGAGTGGGAACAGAGGTGTACAAAATTGTCAGACATGCATGGAATCACAGAATCCGGACAGTGCAGTGCAGAAGAAGGCAATTATGATCCATCAAATCTGTACTGACTGTTACCCAAATTTGCCCACAACCCCAAGTATTTAACTTGCTAATCCCCCTAAAGGGGCAATTTAACGTGGTCCATGGGAGGCCACTAAAACACCTGGAGGAAACCCATGCAGACTTGAGGAGAACATGTAGACTCCACACACCAAAACCCAGAATCAAACATTCCAAATGAAGGAATACTTGAAAGTGGAGTTCAGAAAGGAGATTGGATACTCTCATATTAAATGTGCTGCATCAACACTTTGTTCATTAAACACAGCCCCTCTTTCTCTCTGTCTAGACCGAGCACTACAAACTGGATTGGCACAGGTTTAACCTAAGACAAAGGCTCCTTGGAGCTCAACCAGTCAGCACAGAGAGCTTTGAGAAAATAGCAGGTACCACATTTTCAACTCAAATTAAATTTAGAGTTTATTTTAACACCCAGGATATAGAGCAGAGAGCTTTACTCTGTATCTAATCCCGTGCTGTACCTGTCCTAGGAGTGTTTGATATATAAGTTTGAGGAATTGGTGCTCTGGTTTTCTCTTCTGATATTATACGTCCTCTGTCTTCTCTGAATTGATGGTACTTTGAGTTTCTATCTTGACGATTGCTTTCTTTTTCAGGTGAGATCTCTAGTATTTCCGGCTCTGAATCTGAAATCTCTGACTTTGACACTGAGCCTGAACAACTACTTTGCTGCAACATCCCGAATGTTTCCTGTCCTGAAGATGAAGAAGTTCCTGAACAAGAGAAACAAAGTGGTCGGCGGACCCTCCGAGTTCTATTCCAGACCACAGAGGGCGAGTATCTCTCTGTCTATCGCTGTGTCCTGCAGGGTAAACAGGTAAGAAACCAGCCCTGCTTCCTCTCCAAATCATCACCCTCTCCATAAATATATTAGAGAAATATATTTATAGCATTGTCATCATTTTGCAAACAGCAAATTCACGTTGTGCACAGCACAATACAATAATAACTAGGTACTCTGGTTTAGTGGTACCGGTTAAGAGATAAATATTGACTCAGGACACCTGGGGGTAAATCTGCACTCGGCACAAAAAGAGCTATTCAGGTAGTCCCATAATGCAGCCCTCATTCGTACCTTTTCCTCACAGCCCTTGTTTCCTTTTCGATTAGTAATATAATTTTTATTGAAAGGTTTTACAAATTCTGCTTTGACTGGCCTTTCAGGAAGCACGTTCCAGATCTCAACTCTGAAAAATTCCGCATCCCTCCCTTCACTTATGTAAATTATCTTAAATCTTTCTCTCCCTGGTTGACAGGTTCGTGCAAGAGTATGAAACGAGCTTGTAACTTCAGTTTGGACTAGTGTCATTGAGGTTTACAGCATAGAAACAGGCCCTTCGGCCCAACTTGTCCGTGCCGTTCTTTTTTTTCAACCTTAGCTAATCCCAATTGCCCGCATTTGGTCCATATCTCTCTATATCCACCGTACCCATATAATAGTCTAAATGCTTTTTAAAAGACAAAATTGTACCCACCTCTACTATTACCTTTGGCAGCTTGTTCCAGACACTCACCACCCTCTGTATGAAAAAAGTGCCCCTCTGGACACTTTTGTATCTCTCCCTTCTCCCCTTAAACCTATGCCCTCTAGTTTTAGACTCCCTTACCTTTGGGGAAAGATATTGAGTTTATAGCTGATCTGTGTCCCAGCTCAGAAAGGTTGTGCAATGGGAAATGACGAATGCAACTTAGTTTTAAAGCTTATTTATTAGTGTCACAAGTAGGTAGGAAAAGGGATGCAGTGTGTCAAAGCAGTAGGGAAATAGAAAGTTGAAAACAGAACATTACAGCGCAGTACAGGCCCTTCGGCCCTCGATGTTGCGCCAGCCAATGGACCCTCTAACCTAAACTATTCCAATATCATCCATATGCCTATCCACCGACCATTTGAATGCCCCCCAAAGTAGGCGAGTCCACAACTGCTGCAGGCAGGGCATTCCACGCCCTCACCACCCTCTGTGTGAAGAACCTGCCTCTGACATCCGTCCTATAACTACCACCTCTTAATTTAAAGTTATGTCCCCTCGTGTTGGTCATCACCAGCCGAGGAAAAAGGCTCTCACTATCCACCCTATCCAATCCCTTGATCATCTTATACGCCTCAATTAGGTCACCACGTAACTTTCTTCTCTCTAATGAAAATAACCTCAGGTCCCTCAGCCTTTCCTCATAAGGCCTTCCCACCATACCAGGCAACATCCTGGTAAACCTCCTCTGCACCCTTTCCGATGCTTCCACATCTTTCTTATAATGCAGCGACCAGAACTGTACGCAATACTCCAAGTTCGGCCGCACCAGAGTTTTGTACAGTTGTAACATAACCTCACGGCTCCTAAATTCAATCCCTCTACCAAGAAAAGCTAACACACCATACGCCTTCTTAACAACTTTATCAACCTGGGTGCCAACTTTCAAAGAGCTATGTACTTGTCCCCCAAGATCCCTCTGCTCGACAACACTATTAAGGGTCCTTCCATTAGCCCTATATTTCATATGCCTGTTATTCCTACCAAAGTGAATCACCTCACACTTATCCGTATTGAATTCCATTTGCCACCTCACAGCCCAGCTCTGCAACCTATGTCCCTCTGCAAACTGTAACATCCATCCTCGCTGTCTACAACTCCCCCCACTTTGGTATCATCAGCAAATTTACTAATCCAACCCTCTACACCCTCATCTAGGTCATTTCTAAAAATGACAAACAGCAGTGGCCCCAAAACAGATCCTTGAGGTACACCACTTGTAACTGCACTCCAGGTTGAATATTTCCCATCAACCACCACCCTCTGTCTTCTATCAGCTAGCCAATTCTAATCCAAACTGCTAAATCACCTTCAATCCCATGCATCTGCACTTTCTGCAGTAGCCTACCATGGGGAACCTTATCAAACGCTTTGCTAAAATCCATATACACTACATCAACTGCCTTACCCTTATCTACCTCTTTGGTCACCTCCTCAAAAAAACTCAATAAGGTTTGTGAGGCACGACCTACCCTTCACAAAACCGTGCTGACTATCCCTAATCAATTTATTTCTCTCTAGATGCTTATAAATCCTATCCTTATAATTCTTTCCAAGACTTTGCCCACGACAGAAGTCAGGCTTACCGGTCTATAATTTCCAGGATGGTCCCTACTCCCCTTTTTGAACAAAGGGACAACATTTGCCATCCTCCAGTCTTCCAGCACTATACCTGTAGCTAACGACGACATGAAGATCAAAGCCAAAGGCTCTGCAATCTCCTCTTTAGCCTCCCAGAGAATCCTGGGGTAAATCCCATCTGGCCCAGGGGACTTATCAATTTTCATACCCTCAAGATTCGCTAACACCTCCTCCTCATGAACCTCAATCCTGCCCAGTCTACAACCTAGCATCGCAGTATTCTCCCCGACAACATTGTCTTTCTCCTGTGTGAATACTGACGAAAAATACTCATTCAGTGTCTCTCCTATCTCCTCAGGCTCTCCACGCACAACTTCCCACTGCTATCTCTGACTGGCCCTAATCTTGCCCTAACCAATCTTTTATTATTTATATCCCTGTAAAAAGCTTTAGGATTCTCCTTAATCCTATCCGCCAAAGTCTTCTTGTGTCCTCTTCTAGCTCTTCTCAACTCCCTCTTTAGCTCCTTCCTGGCTGATTTATAGCTCTCCATTGCCTTAACTGAGCCTTCACGTCTCATCATTATATAAGCCTCCTTCTTCCTCTTCACCAGAGATTCAACTTCCCTAGTACACCATGGTTCCCTCACTCGACCACTTCCTCCCTGCCTGGCAGATACACATTCATTAAGGACATGCAGAAGCTGTTCCTTAAGTATGCTCCACATTTCAGATGTCCCCAGCCCCTGCAATTTCCTGCTCCATCCTATGCATCCTAAATCTCTCCTAATAGCCTCATAATTACCTTTCCCCCAGCTATAACTACTGTTATTCGGTACGTGCCCATCCCTTTCCATCACTCAGGTAAACGTAACCGAATTGTGGTCACTATCACCAAAGTGCTCACCCACCTCCAAGTCTAACACCTGGTCTGGTTCATTACCCTGTACCATCCAATATAGCCTCACCTCTTGTTGGCCTATCTACATACTGAGTCATGAAACCTTCCTGCACACATTGAACAAAAACTGACCCCTCTAACGTACTTGAACTATAGCTTTTCCAATCGATATTAGAAAAGTTAAAGTCCCCCATTACAACTACCCTGTTACTTTCACACCTATCCAGGATCAACTTTGCAATCCCTTCCTCTACTTCTCTGGAACTTTTTGGAGGCCTATAAAAAACTCCCAACAGTGTGACCTCTCCTTTCTTGTTTCTAATCTCAGCCCACACTACCTCAGCAGACAAGTCCACATCAAACGTCTTTTCTGCCACCGTAATGCTGTCCTTAACTAACAATGCCACTCCTCCCCCTCTTCTACCACCACCTCTGCTCTGACTGAAACATCTGAACCCCGGAACCTGCAACAACCATTCCTGCCCCTGCTCTATCCACGTCTCTGAAATGGCCACAACATCGAAGTCCCAAGCACCAATCCAGGCTGCAAGTTCATCCACCTTATTGCGTATGCTCCTCGCATTAAAGTATACACATTTCAAACCACCCTCCTTTGCCACTATACTGCTGCGACCTAGAAACCTTATCCATGACCTCCCTATTCACATCCTCCTGTATACTGGCACAACAATTCAGGTTCCCATCCCCCCCCCCCGAATCAGTTTAAACCCCCCCAAATAGCACTGGTAAATTTGCCCCCCAATTGGCAAGTCATGTTGCCACTTTACTGAACCTTAGTTAGGCTGCGCTTCGAATATAGTGTTCAATTCTGGTCGCCACACTACCAGAAGGATGTGAAGGCTTTGGAGAGGGGACAGAAGAGATTTACCAGGATGTTGCCTGGTATGAAGAGCATTAGCTATGAAGAGAGGTTGGAGAAACTTGGTTTGTTCTCACTGGAACAACGGAGGTTGATGGGGGACCTGATAGAAATCTACAAGATTATGAGAGGCATGGACAGAGCGGATAGTCAGAAGCTATTTCCCAGAGTGAAGGAGTCAATTATTAGGTGGCACAGGTTTAAGGTGCAAGAGGCAATGTTTAAACGAGAATACGAGACAGATTTTTTTACATAGAGTAGTGGGTACTTGGAACTCATTGCCAGGGAGGTATTGAAAGCGGATACGGTAGTGACTTTTAAGGGACGTCTTGATAAATACGTGAATAGGATGGGAATAGAGGGATACGGTCTCTGGAAGGATAGGGGGTTTTAGTTAAGTCAGGCAGCATGTTGGGTGTGGGTTTGGAGGGAACTCAGTAAGAATTTAGCAACACCAATTATTAATCCAACCGATTTATTTGATAGTAAAATAGCGAGCTTTCAACACTCCCGTGTCTTCATCAGGCAAGTGCAGTGTTCTGGTCTGCAATAGCACACATCAGCACAGACAGTCAGAGATTGCTGATTAGAATGCGAATCCTTACATCTAACCTGCTATTCAAGTGTTAAAGTGGCTAACAATGTGTGTGAAGGGGATCCTGAGCATTGTTAGAGAATTGTGTATTTTCTCCAGACAGCACAGTAAGTGAGGTTTTTTGCTAACCCAGGCAAGTTACGGGGGTTACAGATAGTGTGTCATGAAGCCAAGATCCCTGTTAAGACCGTCCTCATGTGTGCGGAGCTTGGCTATCAGTCTCTGCTCAGCGACTCTGCGCTGTCGTGTATCACGAAAGCCCCCTTGAAGAACATTTACCCGCAGGTCGGAGGCCGAATGCCCATGACTGCTGAAGTGTTCACCCACAGGAAGGGAACTGTTTTGCCTGGTGATTGTTGAGCGATGCTCATTCATCCGCTGTCGTAGTGTTTGCATGGTCTCCCCAATATACCATGCTTCGGGACATCCTTTCTTGCAACGTATTAGGTAGACAACGTTGGCCGAGTTGCAAGAGTATGTACCGTGCATCTGGTGAATGGTATCCTCACGTTTGATGATGTCGTCCATGTCTATGATCCGGCATGTCTTGCAGAGGTTGCTGTGGCAGGGTTGTGTGGTATTGTGGTCACTGTTCTCCTGAAGGTTGGGTAGTTTGCTGCGAACAATGATCTGTTTGAGGTTGTGCGGTTGTCTGAAAGCAAGAAGTGGGGGGGTGGGGATGGCCCTAGCGAGATGTTCATCGTCATCAATGATATGTTGAAGACTCCGGAGAAGATGTCGTAGCTTCTCCGCTCCGGGGAAGTACTGGACAACAAAGGGTACTCTGTCCACCGTGTCCCGTGTTCGTCTTCTGAGGAGATCAGTGCAGTTTATCGTTGTGGCACGTTGGAACTGTCGATCGATGAGTCGAGCGCCATATCCTGTTCTCACGAGTGCATCCTTCAGTGTCTGGAGGTGTCTGTCACGATCCTCCTCATCTGAGCAAATTCTGTGTATACGGAGGGCTTGTCCATAGGGAATGGCTTCTTTAACGTGTCTAGGGTGGAAGCTGGAGAAGTGGAGCATTGTGAGGTTGTCTGTCGGTTTGCGGTACAGTGAGGTGCTGAGGTGACCGTCCTTGATGGAGATGCGTGTGTCCAAGAATGCAACTGATTCTGGAGAATAGTCCATGGTGAGTCTGATGGTGGGATGGAACTTGTTGATATCATCATACAGTTGTTTCAATGATTGTTCACCATGAGTCCAAAGGAAAAAGATGTCATCAATGTATCTAGTATATAACCTTGGTTGGAGATCTTGTGTGGTGAAGAAGTCTTGTTCGAACCTGTGCATGAAGATGTTGGCATACTGAGGTGCGAATTTGGTCCCCATGGCTGTTCCGTGTGTCTGGATGAAAAGCTGATTGTTGAAGGTGAAGACATTGTGGTCCAAGATGAAGCGGATGAGTTGTAAAATTGCATCTGGAAACTGGCAGTTGTTGGCATTGAGTACTGAGGCAGTTGCAGCAATACCATCGTCGTGGGGGATGTTGGTGTAGAGCGCCGAGACATCCATTGTGACAAGGAGTGTCCCTGGTTCTACTGCTCCATGTGTGCTGAGTTTCTGTAGGAAGTCCGTAGTGTCAAGACAAAAGCTGGGGGTTCTTTGTACGATGGGTTTCAGGATGCCCTCGATATAGCCGGAGAGGTTCTCACACAGGGTCCCATTGCCCGATACGATGGGACGGCCGGGTATGTTTGCCTTGTGTATCTTTGGAAGGCAGTAGAGATCTCCAATGCGGGGAGTACGTGGAATGAGAGCCCGGAGGGTGTTCTGAAGGTCCGGATCAAAGGTTTTGATCAGAGTGTTGAGTTGACGAGTGTGTTCTTTGGTCGGATCTGCTGGTAACTGTCTGTAGTGTTTCTCATTGTTTAGTTGTCGGTACACTTCTTCACAGTAATCCGTTCTGTTCAGTATGACGGTGGCGCCTCCTTTGTCTGCTGGTTTGATGACAATGTTGCGGTTGGTCTTGAGAGCACGGATGGCCTTGCTTTGTGCTTGGGTGATGTTCGGGACTGTCTTGTAAGTGCGGTTGATGAATCTGGTGTTCACACACCTCCTGATGGCTTGGGCATACATGTCCAGTCGGGGGCAGCGGCCTTCCGGAGGAGTCCAATTGGATTCATTCCTCTTCGGTTGCTGCACTGCGGATCCCTCTGTCGGCTGTTCTGGTTCATTCGCTATCTCATTGAGTCCACTATTGGCCTCTTGGGGTTTGTGGAAGAACTCACGCAGCCTCATTCGCCTGATGAATTCCTCTGTGTCCGCTGCAAGACTGATGGGATCCATTTTGGTGGTGGGACAGAAATTGAGCCCTCGGCTGAGAACTTCGATTTCCTCTGATTGAAGTGTGTAGTCCGACAAGTTAACAATGGACCTCCCTGCGGTAGTGTTGTTTTCTACTGTGGTGCCAAGGGAGGTTTGGTTGTTGCTGGTGGCGATGCCGAGTTTTTCAAGTTTCCTGTTCTTGGTGTGCATGTAAATGGTGTAGTTTCTTTGTCTCATCTGCTTGGCAAAGTTTCGCAGCTGGTCTGCGTCCTGAGTGCAAGTTGAGAATATGTATTCCATTTTACTTTCCAGGGTGCGGCGTGGGTTTGGAGGACCAGAGGGCCTGTTCCTATGCTATAATTTTCCTTGTTTTTATAGAAGTCATCTTTATCAATGAAATGAAATCATGGATATATTGAAAAAGTCACACTTTTCCTTTTTGACCTAGATATAGTCCTTTTGCAGACTTCCCATTGTAGTTTCCAAGTTCTTCAAATGACCTTGTTCACTTGAACCTGTGATAAGGATCATCTAGATAATACTAGACAGTATTTAGCACACTCAGAATTTGATTCATGTATCTCTGGAGTAGAGCAAGTGCAGATGTTATCTCAAATGGCAGTCTTTGGGTATTGGAACAGACCTTTGCATACCTCAGTAGTGAGTAATAGTTGTGAACTTGTAGCCACATTCATTTGTAAGTTGTTGTTTATCAATTGTCATCAGTGAGGACCTTGACACTATTAGTCATTTTGAGGCTCTTTGCGGTGTGTCCAAAGATGACTGATCAGGCCAATTCAGGTACAGAATGTCCTGGCATGTATTGGACACACTTACGTAGGCACTGTAGTTGTTGTGCTGGTGGCCCTGGATTTGCGGCTTGTGTTTCAGCAATACACCTTGCTTCATGGGTTTGACAGTCCTTGTGAATGAGGCAGTACCAGGTAGGGCGGTTTTGTTCCAGTGTTTCCCAGGTAGTCGTGCCTGTGTCAGGCGACTTCAGGGAGGCCTTGAGTGTGTTTTTTGAAACGTTTCTTCTGTCCTCCATGCGAGCATCTTCCAGCAGAGAGTTCCCCAGAAAGGAGCTGCTTGGGTATGCGCTAATCTGGCATATGGATAACATGACCTGCCCACCGGGTCTGCGCTCTCATCAGCAGTTTGTGGACTGATGGTAGACGTTGCTCTAGAGAGAACTTCAGTGTCTGGTAATTTGTCTTGCCATCAGATGCGTAATATTCTGCAAAGACAAGTCATATGGAAATGATTGAGCTCTCTTGCATGTCTTCGATACACAGTCCATGTTTCATAGGCGTACAGGAGGGTAGTGAGTACCATGGCGCTCCAGATCTTCCGTTTTGTTGCTGGGCTGATTCCTCGATGTTCCCATATAGTGAAGCACAGTCTACCAAAAGCAGAACTTGCCTTCGCTATTCTGCAGTTAACTTCTGTATCAATAGTCACTGCTTAGAATAGGATGCTGCCAAGATAAGTGAATTGGTCCACTGTCTATAGTTTCTGCCATTTGATTGTGATTATGGGTTCTGTGTATGGAGCATGAGGAGCAGGCTGGTGCATGACTTTCGTCTTTTTAATGTTGATGATGAGTCCAAAGTTGTCACAAGCCATGGAAAATTTGCAACAGCTTCAATAAGCTGGCTAAACTAGATGAGGGTAGCCAACGGGTCTCAACCCTCAGTGAGTTAGGGAAATGTCTATCCCAGCATGTAAGGACAGACTCTGGCAGATTGAGTGGACGAGATCAGTAGTCACTGCCAGCGTCGTGGAACACGAAGAGTAGGACAACATACAGAAGATGTCCCGGTCATCCACTGCACCTAGTCCCATCTTCAGCCATCTTGATTTGTTAGTACATTTGTAATGGATCCATTTTACTGAACTTCTGCCTTCTGGATAGTCCAACAAATAAGTTTTCAATCAGCGGCAGTGGATGTTGATCAGTGCACAATACTGATTCATCATCGTCTTTATATCTCTGCATTTCCTTAGTGATCTATCAGGTTTTAATACAGATACGATTGATGTAGTCCAATGACTCCTGTTCAGACTAGTCTTTTTTTAGTTTTGGTCTGATGATGTATGGTACTGTTTTACCTTTGAGACATTTTGACATACTACTTGGCTTAATTTTGAGTTGGACCTCAACCCCTGTCATTGAGCTGAGTGAGTTTTCAAATACACTTTTGTATTTTTCTATAAGTTGATGCCGGTTGATCTTCTTATCGACAAATTGATTTACAGTTCCAGATGCTTTTAATTTTTCCCAACCGTTGTCCACTCACTTCCACTTTTATCTCAATGTATCCTTTTCGTGGTATAATCTTTTCTGTATACATCTGATAACAATTGATAGTTTCAATGGCAAGTACTGTAACTTCAGATGATAGGTTGTGTCAGATATCAATGACATGGCAGCCTCTGTATCCACTTCCATCTTTAATAGTTTACCATCGAGTTCGGGAATACCCAATGGAATAAGGCAAATGAGGTAAATTTGCTAATTGTTAAAAGGATATTTGTTCAAAGACTAACTTACAGAACTGAGAGAATTTATTCTCCATCTGTAGTTGAGTGCTAGTTGTAGTACCCTCACCTTGGAATCATAATGTTCAAATCACAGTTCAGTCTAGTGTATTACAGAGAGAATGGTAGTATGGAGATGCTAATAGTCAATCTGTGTCTGCACTTCAAGGGCTTTCAGTGTGGGGAGAGCTGGATTTTTATCTTCGTTCTTATTCTGGCTGGGTTTCCTAGCAATGTGCCGGCCGCTGGTGGGGGGAGGTCTGGTTGCATAGCATACTGGGGGGCAGTCCAGTTGCGCCAGTGGAGGGAGGTCCGGTTGCGCTGGGTACTGGGGGACTGTCCGTTTGCGCCGAATTTGCGGGGGGAGGGGGGAGTTCAGGGTCAGGCCGGTCCGGTCTGAGTATAGCGTTGTGAGTTAATGTTGTGATGTACAGGTTGCAGTTTGAGCAGCCAGTGGGGAGAGTTTGCGGGGCTTGTACATTATGTCGGTAATGATGACAGCTCCTTTGTTTCCACAGGATCTCGGAGAGGACAAAGACAGTCTCCTGTCATCACTGCTCAGCCTCAATCCTCAAACTATCTGGGTCATCCTGATGACAGGGGGTGGGCATTTCGCTGGAGCTGTCTTTCAGGGGTAAGTACGAGATAAGGTGACAGCCGAAGTGCAAGATAATGGCTGGAGGATATTAAGATCCTGAACTTGAACCATAAGTTACGTTAAAAATGCAACAATTTTTCTTTTGACATAATTATGAGGATTAATATTTCACTCCGAATGATTCCAGTGACAAAGTCTGGATCTTTTGTAGTAAAACAAACTTTGATTTATTACTGTCATATGTATTAATGTGCAGTAAAAAGTATTGTTTCTTGCTTGCTATACAGACAAAGCTTACTGTTGTTTGAGAAGAAAAAGAGGGGGTACAGAATGTAGTGTTACAATCATAACTAGGATGTAAAAAAAGATCAATTTAATGTGAGGTTGGTCCATTCAAAAGTCTGACAGCAGCAGGGAAGAAGTTGTTTTTAAGTCAGTTGGTACTTGTCTCAGACTGTTGTGTGTTTTTCTTGACAGGAAAAGGTGGGAGTGATAATGTCTGGATCTGAGGGGTCCTTGATTATGCTGATTAGGCGGCGGGAAGTGTAGACAGTGACAACAGATGGGAGGTTGGTTTGAGTGATGGATTGGGCTACATTCACAATTTTTTTGTAATTCCTTTTGGTCTTGGGCAGAGCAAGAACCATATCAAGCTGTGATACAACCAGAAAGAATGCCTTCTATTGTGCATCGATAAAAGTTGGTGAGAGTTATAGCAGACGTGCCAAATTTCCTTAGGCTTCTGAGAAAGTAGAGGTGTTGGTGGGCTTCTTTAACTACAGCATCAGCGTGGAGGGACCAGGGCAAGTTGCTGGTGATCTGAACACCTAAAAACTTGAAGTTCTCGACCATTTCCTCGTTGTCCCCTTTGATGTAGACAGGGACATGTTCTCCTTTACACTTCCTGAAGTCATGACAATCTCTTTTCTTCTGTTGACATTGAGGGAGAGATTATTGTCTTTGCGCCAGTTCACCAGATTCTCTCTCTTTCCTGTACTCTATCTCACTGTTTGAGATCCAACCCATTATTGTGGTGTCATCAGTAAACTATAACAAATGAAGCAACTTAACCATTAAAGTTCAAAAATACTTAAAAATGAAAGGAAGCAACATTAGTTTCTAGTTTGACTGTTTGAGTTCCAAATAAGCCCCATTCCTGAGCAGGTCAAAACTACTTTTAAACAAATATAGTTAGCAAACCCAGGCATACTTGCTACAAAATGTGTTAACAGTCTTAAGGCTCTCAGAGATGTATTGTAAAGACGAGAAACATTCTCATCAATAGGCTGCATATGTTTCTGACTTTTGCAGACTTCCAACAGTTTAGTTTTTCCTCTGCTACAAACCTTGGTCCTCCTATCACTTTAGCATCTGATTTGATAACTCATGACCCTTTCAATCAACCCAATCACAAACCCCAGGGGAAATCTTCATCTATAAACAAAAATCCATTAGCAATCTCCGAAGTAAACAGCGTATAACTGAAATGAGTAATTATCCTGCTGTCCCAGCATCTGATCTATACTCCCACCAGACATATTGGCTGCCTGTAGAATAAAGCTGTATTTTTAAATATTCCCATTAAACATAAAAAAATGTATACGTTTGCACTACTCTCCCCACAAAGATCACCCTTAGACGTTTTTTTGGTGGGGGGGGTTGATTGTGGAGCTGACAAGTAGACGGGATGATTCAGAATGCACCTCTATTTTTCTAGCTGTTTATGCATGGCCAGGCACACGTGGTAAAGGAGCTGAGTGGTGCACAGCTGTGATGAGACTTCTTACTTGGATACGTATCCTGGCACCAGCATCGACTGAGGATTAAAACCCACAATTGGTTTTAATGTGTGCTTGACACTTCAGGTACTTACTGGTTACAAAGGCCACAATAGCAGCTAATGCACTGCTCAAAAGGTACAATTAGGATGCCGCCTGGATTAGAGTGTATCAGCTAAAAGGCAAGACTGGCCCATCTAGATTTGTTACCTCTGGAGCAGCAGAGATTGAGGCGACTCCTGATAGAGTCTATAAAATTGAAATATATATATATAAAGTTGACAGAACCTTTTTCCCAGAGTTGAAATGTCAAATAGTAGCAGGCATGCACTTGAGGTGGGAGGCAAAAAGTTCAAAGGAGATGTGAGGGGCAAGTTTTTTGCAGAATGGTAGGTATCTGGAACGTGCTGCCAGGGCTGGTGCTGTAGGTAGGTGCAAAACTGGCTTTTAGATAAGCACATAAATATGCAAAGAATAGGGAGATGTGGACAAATGGCAGACAGAAGGGATTAGTTTAATTTTGCATCATGTTCAGCACAACATCGTGGACCAAAGGGCCTGTTCCTGTTTTAATGCTCTATGTGACTGTTAGCTCACTAGTGAAGAGGAAAAAAGAGGCTTGTATAAAGATGAGACATGAACATAGAACATTACAGCACAGAACAGGCCCTTCGGCCTTCGATGTTGCGCCGACCAATATAAAAAGCAATGCCCCTCCAAACTAAACCATTCCCTTCTCTTCCATATACTTATCAATTAACCTCTTAAACGCCACCAAACTTGGCGCATCTACAACAGCTGCAGGCAGGGCATTCCACTCCCTAATCACTCTTTGAGTAAAGAACCTACCTCTGATATCCGTCCTATAACTCATACCCCTTAATTTAAAGCTGTGTCCCCTCGGGCTAGCCTTCTCCATCCTAGGAAAAAGGCTATCACTGTCCACCCTATCTAAACCTCTAATCATCTTATATGTTCCGATTAGGTCCCCTCTTAGCCGCCTCCTTTCTAACGAAAACAACCTCAAATCCCTCAGCCTCTCTTCATAAGACCTGCCCTCCATACAGGCAACATCCTGGTAAACCTCCTCTGTACCCTCTCCAATGCCTCCACATCTTTCTTTATAATGTGGGGACCAGAACTGCACACAATACTCCAAGTGCGGCCGCACTAGAGTTTTGTACAGTTGCAACATGACGTTGCGGTTCCGAAATTCAATCTCCCTACCAATAAAAGCTAAGACTCCATATGCCTTCTTAACAACCTTATCGCCTTGACTGCCTACTTTCAGGGATCTATGCACATATACACCAAGATCCCTCTGTTCATCAACACTATTAAGAATCCTACCATTAGCCCTATACTCTACACATTTGTTATTCCTGCCAAAGTGCATTACATCACACTTTTCCACATTAAACTCCATTTGCCACCTCTCAGCCCAGCTCTGCAACTTGTCCAAGTCTCTCTGCAAACTATAACAACCCCTCTTCACTATCTACCACTCCACCGACTTTAGTGTCATCTGCAAATTTACTAATCCATCCTTCAATACCCTCATCCAGATCACTTATAAAAATTACAAACAGCAGGGGCCCCAAAACAGACCCCTGAGGTACACCACTTGTCACCGAAAAAGGCTCGGTTAGGGCACTGGACAGTTATAAATTAACCAGGAGGGCGCTAAAGATGGAGATAAGAAGAGCTAGAAGAGGACATGAGAAGACTTTGGCGGATAGGATAAAGGACAATCCTAAACCTTTTTATAGATATGTTAAGAATTAAACATTGGTTAGGTCAAGATTAGGGCTAGTCAAAGACAGTACTGGGAAGTTGTGCGTGGAGCCTGTAGAGATTGGTGAGGCACTGAATGAATATTTTTCGTCGATCTTCACGTGGGAGAATGTCAACGGAGTTGGGGAGAATACTGGGATACAGCGTTGTAGACTAGACAGGATAGAGGTACATAAGGAGGAGGTGTTAGCTATACTTGAGAGTATGAAAATAGATAAATCCCCTGGGCCAGATGGGTTACTCTGGGAGGCTAGAGAGGAGATTGCAGAGCCTTTGGCTTTGATCTTCATGTTGTCGTTGGCTGCAGGTATAGTGCCGGAAGACTTGAGGATGGTAAATGTCCCCTCGTTTAAGAAGGGGAGCAGAGACCATCCTGCAAATTATAGACCAGTGAGCCTTACATCTGTTGTGGGGAAAGTTTTGGGAAGAATTGTAAGGGACAGGATTTTTGGTCATTTAGAAAGAAATGAATTGATTAGGGATAGTCAGCATGGATTTGTGAAGGGAAGGTCGTGCCTCACAAACCTTATTGAGTTTTTTGAAAAGGTGACAAAGAGTTAGATAAGGGTAAGGCAGTTGATGTGGTGTATATGGATTTTAGCAAAGCATTTGGTAAGGTTGCCCATGGCAGACTACTGCAGAAAATGCAGGTGCATGGAATTGAGGGAGATTTAGCAATTTGGATTAGGAATTGGCTAGCTGATAGAAGACAGAGGGTGGTGGTTGATGGGATATATTCAACCTGGAGTTTAGTTACTAGTGGTGTACCTCAGGGATCTGTTTTGGGGCCACTGTTGTTTGTTGTTTTCATAAATGACCTGAATGAGGGTGTAGAGGGATGGGTTAGTAAATTTGCCAATGACACCAAACACAGTTTGCAGAGGGACATAGATAAGTTGCAGTGCTGGGCCGAGAAGTGGCAAATGGAATTTAATGTGGAAAAGTGTGAGGTTATTCATTTTGGTAAGAGTAATATGTGTGCAGAATATAGGGCTAATGGTAGGACTCTTAGCAGTGTAAATGAGCAGAGAGATCTCAGTGTACAGGTGCATAGATCTTTGAAAGTTGGTACTCAAGTTGATAGGGTTGTTAAGAAGGCGTATAGTGTGTTAGCATTTATTGGTCGAGGGATTGAATTTTGAGCCGAGATGTCATGTTGCAACTATACAAAACTCAGGTGCAGCCGCACTTGGAGTATTGTGTACAGTTCTGGTCGCCACGTTATAAGAAAGATGTGGAAGCATTGGAAAGGGTACAGAAGAGGTTTACCAGGATGTTGCCTGGTATGATGGGTAGGTCTTATGAGGAAAGACTAAGTGACTTGAAGTTATTTTCATCAGAGAGAAGAAGGCTAAGAGGTGACTTAATTGAGGCATATAAGATGATCAGAGGGTTAGGTAGGGTGATAGTGAGAGCCTTTTTCCTCGGATGGAGATGGATAACACGAGGGACATGGCTTTAAATTAAGGGGTGGTAGTTACAGGACAGATGCTAGAGATGGATTCTTTACTCAGAGGGTAGTGAGGGTGTGGAATGCCCTGCCTGCAGCAGTTGTGGACTCATCAAGTTTAAGGGTGTTCAAATGGTCAGTGGATAGGCATATGGATAGCATTAGAATAGTTTAGGATAGAGGATCGTAAAGTTGGTTACATTGGTCGGCGCAACATCGAGGGCCGAAGGGCCTGTACTGCGCTGTAATGTTCTATGTTATTCCATCCACAGTGGCACAGTAGTTAGCACTGCTGCTTTTCAGTGGCAGGGACCTGGATTTGATTCCCCGCTTGGGTCACTAACTGTGTGGAGTCTGCGCCTTCTCTCTGTGTCTCCATGGGTTACCTTTGGATGCTCCAGTTTTCTCCCACAAGCCAAAAGGTGTACTGGTTAGGTGCATTGGCCAAGCTGAATTCTCTCTGTGTACCCGAACAGGTGACAGAGTGTGGTAACTAGGAGATTTTTACAGTAACTTCACTGCAGTGTTAATGTAAACCTACTTGTGACACTAATAAATTTAAACTGAAAGGACATCTTCCTGTTCTCTGTGTGAGCAATGGGTCCTGCAGATCTTGAAGGCAAATTATTGACCTGACTTGAAAATTTACTCAGTGGTGGGTGAAATAAAAATCTGAAAATATTTAATAGTTGTGGCAATGTTTGTGGAGAGAATAATTATTCAATGTCTTCTTGAATACCTCAGTTGAATCCGTCTCTTCAGTACACTCAGGCAACGCGTTCCTGATCGTCGACATTCACTGGTTCTGGATTTTTATTGCATTAAAGTCTCACTACCTGCCGTGGTTTGATTAAATCGAGTACCCTGGATTACTAATCCAGTGACAAAAGCACTGCGCTAGCGGCTCCCCTATATCTAACCCTGTACTGTACCTGTCCTCGGAGTGCTTGATGGGGGACAATGTAGAGGGAGCTTTACTCTGTATCTAACCCTGTGCTGTATCTGTCCTCGGAGTGTTTGATGGGGGACAATGGCTAGGGCTACTGGGGGGACTTTAAACTAGAAAGGTTAGGGGGAGGGAATAGTGATGTGGAGACTGGGAGCAAGGACGTTAGCTCCCAGGTAGGGAAGGACTCTAGGCAGGATGAGAGGCAGGTTAGACGAGTGGGGGAGAAGGGAAATGTCCAGTCTGAGGGACTGAGCTGTGTCTATTTTAATGCCAGGAGTGTAGTAAATAAGGTGGATGAACTTAGGGCGTGGATTGCTGCTTGGGATTGTGATGTGGTGGCCATTACAGAGACTTGGATGTCTCAGGGACAGGACTGGGTACTACAGGTCCCGGGATTCAGATCCTTCAGGAAGGACAGGGAGGGAGGCAAAAGAGGTGGTGGAGTGGCACTGTTGATCAGGGACAGTGTCATGGCTGCAGAGAAGGTGGATACCGAGGGAATGTCTACAGACAGAGTCTCTGTGGGTAGAAGTTAGGAATAACAAAGGGTCGGTGACGTTGCTGGGTGTATTCTATAGGCCGCCCAATAGTGACAGGGAAGTTGAGGTGCAGATAGGGAAACAGATACTGGAGAGATGTAGACATAACAGAGTTGTTGTGATGGGAGACTTCAATTTCCCAAACATCGACTGGAATATCCCAAGGGTAAGGGGTTTGGATGGGGAGGAGTTTATTAGGTGTGTCCAGGAGGGTTTCCTGACACAGCACGTGGACACGCCTACGAGAGGAGAGGCTGTACTGGACCTGGTACTAGCTAATGAACCAGGACAGGTGATGGATCTCTCAGTAGGAGAGCATCTTGGGGATGGAGATCATAATTCTATCTCCTTCACCCTTGCATTGGAAAAGGATAGGATCAGGCAGGCTAGGAAGGTGTTTGTCTGGAATAAAGGGAAATATGAAGACATCAGGCAGATGTTGGGGCGAATAAACTGGAAGGAGGTGTTCTTGGGGAAAAGCACAGAAGGAAGGTGGCAGATATTCAAGGAATGCTTGTCTGGAGCTCTGCACGACAACGTTCCAGTGAGACAAGGAGGTTTTGGTAGGACGCGGGAACCGTGGTGCACAAAGGCAGTGGTGAACATAGGAAGAAAAGAAAGGTGTATAAAAGGTTCAAAGAGCTAGGAGATGTTGGGGATCTAGAGAAGTATAAGGCTTATAGAAGAGAGCTTAAAAGGGAAATTAGGAGAGCCAGAAGGGGTCATGAGAAGGCCTTGGCTGGTAGGATTAAGGAGAATCCCAAGGCCTTCTACAAATATGTGAAAAGTAAAAGGTTGAGAAGAGAAGGGATAGGACCCATAAAAGGTGAAGGGGGAAAAGTCTGTATGGAACTGGAAGAAATGGCAGAGGTGCTTAATGAGTACTTTGCCTCAGTATTCACGGTGGAAAGTGATCTGGGAGGATGCACTACAAGTTTGCGGCAGACTGAAACGATTGAGTATGTAGATATTAAGAAAGCGGATGTGTTAGAACTTTTAAATGCTATCAAGATAGACAAGTCTCCAGGACCAGATGGGATGTACCCCAGGTTATTGTGGGAGGGGAGGGATGTCATTGCAGAGCCCCTGGCAATGATCTTTGCGTCGTCGATGGAGACGGGAGAGGTTCCAGAGGATTGGAGGATTGTGGATGTGGTCCCTATTTTCAAGAAAGGGAACAGGGATAGTCCTGGAAATTACCGACCGGTGAGTCTGACCTCAGTGGTTGGTAAGCTGATGGAGAGGCTTCTGAGGGACAAGATTTACGAGCATTTGGAGAAGTTTAGGTTGATTAGAAATAGTCAACATGCTTTTGTAAAAGGCAGGTCGTGCCTTACGAGCTTAATTGAGTTCTTTGAAAATGTGACTGAACACATTGACAAAGGAAGAGCAGTGGATGTGGTGTACGTGGACTTCAGCAAGGCATTTGACAAGGTCCCCCATGCAAGACTTCTTGAGAAGGTGAGAGGCCATGGGATCCAAGGGGCTTTGGCCTTGTGGATCCAGAACTGGCTTGCCTGCAGAAGGCAGAGGGTGGTTGTGGATGGCTCTTTTTCTGCATGGAGGTCGGTCACCAGTGGAGTGCCCCAGGGATCTGTTCTAGGACCCTTGCGGTTTGTCATTTTCATAAATGACCTGGATGAGGAAGTGGAGGGATGGGTGAGTAAGTTCGCCGATGACACGAAGGTCGGTGGTGTTGTGGATGGTCTGGAGGGATGTCAGAAGTTGCAGCATGACATTGACAGGATGCAAGACTGGGCGGAGAAGTGGCAGATGGACTTCAATGCGGATAAATGTGTTGTGGTCCATTTTGGCAGATCCAATGGGATGAATGAGTACACTATCAAGGTAGGAGTCTTAGCTGTGTGGAAGAGCAGAGGGATCTTGGGGTCCGGGTCCATAAGACTCTCAAATCGGCCTCCCAGGTGGAGGATGTGGTTAAGAAAGCTTACGGTGTCCTGGCCTTCATTCATCGAGGGATTGAGTTCAGGAGTCAGGAGGTAATGCTGCAGCTTTATAGGACCCTTGTCAGACCACACTTGGAGTACTGTGCGCAGTTCTGGCCGCCTCACTATAGGAAGGACATGGAAGCTATTGAAAGGGTGCAGAGGAGATTTACAAGGATGTTGCCTGGATTGGGAGGCATGCCTTATGAGGACAGGTTGAGGGAGCTGGGACTGTTCTCCCTGGAGAGACGAAGGTTGAGAGGCGACCTGATAGAGGTTTACAGATGTTGAGAGGAATAGATAGGGTGGACTCTCAGAGACTATTTCCCAGGGCTGAAATGGTCGCGACGAGAGGGCACAGATTTAAGGTGCAGGGAAGCAAGTACAGAGGGGATGCTAGGGGAAAGTTTTTCACTCAGAGGGTGGTGAGTGAATGGAATCGGCTGCCGTCGGTGGGGGTCGAGGCGAACTCGCTGGGGTCTTTTAAAAGACTTCTGGATGAGTATATGGGATCCAATGGGATTGGGGGTTATAGATAGGTCTACGGCTAGGTAGGTTTTGATGTGTTCGGCACAACTTGTGGGCCGAAGGGCCTGTTTGTGCTGTAGTGTTCTATGTTCTAATGTAAGGGAGCTTTACTCTGTATCTAACCCTGTGCTGTACCTGTCCTGGGAGTGCACTGATGGGGGGACAAGTGTAGAGGGAGCTTTACTCTGTATCTAACCCCGTGCTGTACCTGTCCTGGGAGTGTTTGATGGGGGACAGTGTAGAGGGAGCTTTACTCTGTATCTAGCCCCGTGCTGTACCTGTCCTGGGAGTGTTTGATGGGGATAATTTTACATAGAACATAGAATGTAGAACACTACAGCACAAACAGGCCCTTCGGCCCACAAGTTGTGTCGAACACATCAAAACCTACCCAGCCATAGACCTATCTATAACCCCCATTCCCATTGGATCCCATATACTCATCCAGAAAGGTTGAGGTTGTATGTTGTGCTGTTTTTAATTGCTTGGTCTGATTGTTCCTCTCCCTCAGGAATGAAACAGTTCTCCATAAAACGTTTCACCGATACACAGTGAGGGCAAAGCGTGGAGTTGCCCAGAGTGCCAGGGATGCTCAGAACCGAGGCCGAACACCAAAATCAGCTGGGGCTTCACTCCGGCGTTACAATGAAGCTGCTCTTGTCAAGGTCACTGATTTGTAAATCTGCTTCACCTTGATTGCCTGTGTGAGCTCAGGATATTCATGCCAGATCCACTCCTATTGGCAAGGACCAGATGACTCACCCATTGACTGCAATTGAGAGAAGCATGCATTCCTCCAGAACTTGATCAGTCAGGATGTCTCAACTACAATGCATTTAATGTTGTGCACGTGACGCATGGTCTCCTCCTCAATTTGGAAAGACTGTATCTAATTTATGCACAGCAAGATCTCATAAACATCAAAACAACAGCTCACTAGTCATGCTAAAACCACTATCTTATATACAGCTGAGGCGGGCTAGAATGACTCATACACCAGTTCAAAATTCCTCAGTGTTCATACCTATTGAGGCCCTAATCAGGCTTCAGTCGATTACATAGAACATTACTGCGCAGTACAGGCCCTTCGGCCCTCGATGTTGCGCTGACCAATGGAACCAATTTTATGACTCACTAACCTAAACTATTCCAATGATTATCAGATAACTGCCACTCAGCTAAGTGGGTCAGTTGCTTATTCATCTTAAACTAAACTACTAAATTTAAAGAGAAAAAGAGAGAAACATTTACCAGTACTTACCAATAGTTATCCACTCAGCTCCAAATTACTGATATCCTCACTCCAGCTAACTGGTCATGCACAAGCTCACTAGTCTGTATTTTCCTTCGATAATGTACAGTGTGACTGCGCAATGCTCCCTCGGTAATGTACTGTGTGTCTGCACGGTACTCCCTCAGTAATGTACTGTGTCACTGCACGTCGCCCCCTCAGTAATGTACTCAGCATCTGCGCTACGCTCCCACAGTAACGTGCTGTGTGACCACACTGCACTCCCTCAGTAATGTACCCTGTGACCGCGCTACACTACCTCGGTAATGTGCTCTGTGACTGCGCTACGCTCCCTCCGTATTGTGCTCTGTGACTGTGCGGCGCTCCCTCAGTAATATACACTGACTGCGCTACGCTCCTTGGTACTGTGCTCTGTGACTGCACGGCACTCCCTCAGTACTGTGCTCTGTGACTACACAGTGCTCCTGCAGTAATGTACTGGGTGACTGTGCTACGCTCCCTCAGGAATGTGCTCTGTGACTGCACGGCACTCCCGCAGTAATGTACTGGGTGACTGTGCTACGCTCCCTCAGGAATGTGCTCTGTGACTGCACGGCACGCAATGAGAATTTTCCATAATGAAGTGTGGTGTTCTGGAAGGCGCTATCACGAAGGCAATTTTGACAGGAACTTTTGAAAGGAGATTGAATAAATAGTTGAAATGGAAAATAACTGTAGTGCTGTGAGGAAGGAGCAGCAGGAATGGAGTGAATCAGTACCAGAACAAAGGGCTGAATGGCCTTTCTGTTGTATGTTATGGTTGATTACAGTAATTAAAATAAGAACATTGATTTGTTTTCTCATTTGTCTTGTTCTTGTTCCTGATTATAGGATGTTGAGGAATTGTTGGCGAGTTGGTCAGAGTTTCTGCGGGCGGCCAGTGCCATCTTCTTCCGAGCTTCCAGCTACAACAAGAGTATCTTCTTCAGCGGCAAAGAGCCAGTTCTTAGTTGGAGCGACAACCGACTGCGAAGCATTCCCTTCCTCACCCGCAGAGCCACTTTCAAAGAAGTGAAAAGGGTGCATGCAATTCTTTCCACCATGGAGATCTATGGTGAGTTTTGTATAATCGTGCAGAATGCAAGCAACCTCTGCACACGGCCCAGCGAGCCCTTCGCGTGGGGCCTGCACCACTGCACGCATGCCCCTGGGCACAGCACAATGAACCCCATGTTACTGTGCACGACTCAGCGAGCCCCAGGTGACCAGGCGCGACCCAGCGAGCTCTGCCCGAATGCACACGAGCCCCATTTGCATGCGCGTGGCCCAGCGAACTCCACAAGAGCCTATGATTCTCCTGGACTGCGCGGATCTATGAATTGTGAATCTGTAAATTGTTGTAGTGAAATATTGTTTGTTGCAGCAAAGGACACAGATATCAATATGATTCACAGGCCGCATGGGAGAGTTTGGCACGAGAAGGTGAAAGCAGCACGAGAGGCATCAGATTCTGAGACAGATGGTGAGAAGCACAATGTACCTTTCATCTACTCCATGTATTCAAAAGGTGATGGTGAGCTGTCTCCTTAAAACGCTGCAGTCCACGTGGTGTAGATATATCCACAGTGCTGAGAGGGAGGAAGTTCAAAGAATTTGATGCAGTCTATAACGCGTGCATCGTGGCAGCTGTGTGTGATCTGTAGAACATTAATGCAAGAGTAGAGACATAGAAACAGAAAATAGGTGCAGGAATAGGCCATTCGGCCCTTTAAACCTGCACCACATTCAATATAATCCTGGCTGATGATGCACTTTCAGTATCCCATTCCCACTTTCTCTCCAGATTCTTGATCACTTCAGCCACAAGGGTCACGTCCAGCTCCCTCTTGAACATATCTAATGAACTGGCTTCAACAGCTTTCTGTGGTAGAGAATTCCACATGTTCACAACTCCCTGAGTGAAGAAATTCTTCCTCATCTCAGTCCTGAATGGTTTATCCCTTATTCTCAGACTGTGACCCCTAATTCTGGACTTCCCCAACATCGGGAACATTCTTCCGACATCGAACCTGTCCAGTCCCATCAGGAATTTATATGTTTCTAGGAGATCCCCTCTCATTCTTCTAAATTCCAATGAGTACAAGCCCAGTCGGTCCAGTTTCTCTTCATATGTCAGTGCTGCCTTTCCAGAAATCAGACTGGTGAACCTTTACTGGACTCCCTCAACAGCAAGAATGTCTTTCCTCAGGCTAAGGAGACCAAAACTGCACACAGTACTCAAAGTGTGGCCTCTCCAAGGCCCTGTATGACTGCAGCAAGACTCCTATACTTAAATCCTCTTGTTATAAAGGCCAGCATGCCATTAACTTTCCTCACCACCTGCCATACCTGCATGCTAACCTTCAGCAATTGTTCCACTGTGACATCCAGATCACGTTGCACTTCCTCTTTTCCTAAACTGCCACCATGAAGCCCTTGCATACTATTTTCTAACATTAAATGTGGAAATGAGATTATTTATAACTACTGTGGCTATAAGAGCAGGTCAGATGCTGGGAATCTAGCGGTGAGTAACCCGCATCCCGACTCCCCAAGTTTACAATCTCCATTTGCCTGCAGGAGTGCAGCTCCAACCCCCAAGAAACCTAATACCATCCGGGACAAAGCAAGCTGCTTGATTGGCACCACATCCACAAACATTCAGTCCTCCACTAGCAGTGAATAATATCTACAAGATGCACTGTAGGAATTCAGCAAGGTTCTTTCAGCAGCACCCTTCAAACTCACAATTACTTCCATCTCAAAGGACAAGGATAAATGAACACCAGCACCAAGATTTGATTTATAATTATTAAACGTTTTAATGTACAGTGAAAAGTATTGTTTCTTGTGTGCTGTATAGGAGGTTCCCCTCCAAGTCATCCACCATTCTGACTTCGATTCATAGAGTTGTACAGTGCAGAATAGACACATCAAGTCTGCACCAGCAATAACTACCAGTAAAGGCCTGCTAATCCTCTTGATTAGCACACACTTGTAATGTGGAGATATAACTAGCAATCCCATAAAGAATTCCCCCACAGAGACAAAGGAAAGATAGTCTCTGTGCGAGGGTGGACTTAATAAAACTAAAGGAGAGAATTTGAGAAACTACTGGGAGTTCCTTCGTATGAAATCTCAGATGTCTGGAGTTCTCCCCAACTGGCCTCAGCCTTGTCACTCCCAGTGCAGATCAGTTGGACTCAGATGGGTCCCTGATCTGAATTGATAGGCACACATTTTTTTGGTAGGGTAGAGAAGCCAGATCGGGTAGCCTTGCTTTCTCAACCTGTTCCACAACAAAACTGTCAGCAGTTACCCATTTCTGCCTTTTCAGTTCTTTCCCCATCATTTAAAGTGATTGCAGTTCAAAACTAACAAGAAAATCTTGAAGTGCCATAAGGTTCCTGGAATAGGCCTTGCTTGTTAACATTTCCAAGACAACCTTCTTAAAAATAGAACCATTCTTGGTTCTTGGAGGCAGCACGTCTCCCAAAAGCCCACATATGCACAAAGTGTTTGGAATTGCAACGATTGAGGGCTCAGGTGAGGCAGTTGGAGCTGAGACTGGAGGATATGTTTATAGTCAGAGAGAACGAGGGGCTAATGAACAGGGACCATAGTCCAGAAGGGACCCCAAGGTCTATGAGGAGGGATGGGTGGGTAACAGATAGGAAGTTGAAAAAGAAAAGGAGTCACGGCACTAAGATCACCCCAGAGGAGGCATCCCAGAACATCAAGGGGAGGGCAACAGCTGAGGTAGAGAGTGCAAGGGAGGGGGATCAGAATGCCCCGGAGGACGGTAGGAGTGAGGGATGTGAGATAGTGGTGGGGGATGGGAAGGTCAAGGGGATCGACAGGCGGTTCTGTGGGCAAAAGCGGGACTCCAGGATGGTAGTCTGCCTCCCTGGAGCGGGGGTCCAGGATGTTACGGAGAGGGTAGAGGGTATTTTGAAGGGTGGAGGGGCTAAGGCTGATGTAATAGTCCACGTGGGAGAGAAGGATGTAGGAACAAAGTGCAGGGGGGACATACTTAGGCAGTTCAGGGAGTTGGGGGCCCGGCTGAAGTGTAGGGCCTCCAGGGTGGCATTCTCTGGGCTGCTGCCGATGCCTGGGAATGACAGGGTTAGGAACAACGAGGTGCTCCAACTGAATGCGTGGTTGAGGGATTGGTGTAGGGTGGAGGGAATCAGATTCTTAGACCATTGGGAAGTCTTCAGGAGGGAGGGGCATCTATACAAGAGGGACGGGGAACAGTTGTCTGGGAAGGGCACCCATATTTTAGCTGGGAGGTTAGCTGGAGTTTTTTGGCAGGGTTTAAACTAATATGGAGGGGGGGTGGGGAGATAGAGGGAACTGGGAGTGGGAAAGAGATTGGTGACAGGGTAATTCCGGAGAGTAGGAGGGAGGATCAGAGAGTGCCTGAGGGCCTTCAGTGCGTGTGTTTTAATGCGAGGAGTGTGACTGGCAAAACAGATGAACTGAAGGCAATAATGTTCGAGAGGAAGTTAGAAGTGGGGGCGGTGACTGAGACGTGGCTAAAGGAAGGGCAGGACTGGCAATTGAATATTCCGGGGTATAAGTGTTTTAGGCATGATAGAGGTGGTTTGAGGAGAGGAGGGGGAGAGGTGTTATTAGTTAAGGATCACATCATAGCAGTGCAGAAGGAGGGTGGTATGGCTGAGTTAGGAATTGAGTCGCTATGGGTGGAGTTGCGGAATAGGAAGGGAGAGGTTACTATGTTGGGTGTGTACTACAGACCGCCCAACAGTCCGTGTGCCGTGGAAGAAGGGATATGTAAGGAAATTTTAGATAAGTGTAGGAAGAATAGGGTAGTTGTAATGGGAGATTTCAATTTCCCTGGGGTAGATTGGAAGGTGCCGAGAGCAGAAGGTGCGGACGGGGAGGAATTTGTACAGTGTGTTTTGGAAGGGTCCTTGGAGCAGTATGTGGATAGCCCAACTAGAGAGGGGGCTATACTGGATCTGGTTCTGGGGAATGAGCCAGGGCAGGTGGTTGACGTTGTAGTAGGAGAGCATGTGTCTAATAGTGACCACACCTCTGTCTGCTTTAGGGTATTAATGGAAAAAGATGAAGCCTGCCCTAAGGGGAGGGTGTTAAACTGGGGGAGGGTTAGATATAGCCAGATTAGTCAGGATCTTAGGGATACCGACTGGGATAAGCTGTTCGAGGGTAGGTCGACGCTGCACATGTGGGAGTCTTTCAAGAGAAAACTAAAATTTTTGCAGGAAAGAGACGTGCCGGTAAGGAGGAAGGATGGGAAGGGTAGGATTAGAGAACCGTGGGTTACTAGGGATGTTGAGGACTTGGTCAGGAAGAAGTGGGAGGCGTACGTTAGATCCAGGCAATTGGGGACAGAGGCAGCGCTGGAAAAATATAGAGAGTGTAGACGGGATCCTAAAAGGGGTGTCAGAAAGGCAAAAAGGGGCCACGAAATGGCTTTGGCAGGTAGGATTAAGGAAAATCCTAAGGCATTTTACTCCTATGTAAGGAGCAAAAGGATGGTTAGAGGGAAGATTGGACCTCTCGGACAGAGGGGGGGAACTATGCTTAGAGCCTGAGGGAATGGGGGAGATCCTGAATGAATACTTTGCGTCAGTATTCACGCAGGAGAGGGGCCTGATGTCTGATGCCGGCTTTGAGGATTTTGAGGACCTGTTAAAGGAAATAATCATTACGAGGGACGAAGTGTTGGGGCTTTTAGGTAGCATAAAGACTTATAAAGCTCCGGGGCCTGATGGTATTTATCCCAGGCTGCCAAGGGAGGTGAGAGATGACATTGCTGGGCCTCTGACGCACATCTTTGTCTCTTCTTTGGACACAGGTGAGGTCCCAGAGGACTGGAGGATAGCAAATGTAGTACCGTTGTTTAAAAAGGGTCAGAGGGATAATCCAGGGAACTATAGGCCGGTGACCTTGACTTCAGTTATAGGTAAGCTAATGGAGAGGATCCTCAGGGACAGGATGTATGAGCATCTGGAGCGCTGCGATCAGATCAGGGATACGCAGCGTGGCTTCGTTAAGGGGAGATCGTGCCTTACGAATCTAGTGGAACTTTTTGAAGAGGTGACAAGAACGGTTGATGAAGGACAAGCCATTGATGTCGTCTACATGGATTTCAGTAAGGCGTTTGACAAGGTTCCCCATGGTAGGCTGATAAAAAAAAAAAGCTGAAGGAGCATGGGATACAGGGCCAGGTATGTAGATGGGTTGAGAACTGGCTTGGGAGGAGGAGACAGCGGGTAGTAGTGGAAGGCTCTTTATACAACTGGAGGTCAGTCACTAGTGGTGTGCCACAGGGCTCAGTACTAGGACCTCTTCTATTTGTGATTTATATAAATGACTTGGAAGAAGGGGTAGGTGGTGTGATCAGCAAATTTGCTGATGACACTGAGATACTTGGATTGGTGGGGACTGAGGAGCAGTGCCAGGCAATACAACAGGGCATAGATAGGCTGGTAGATTGGGCAGATAGATGGCAAATGGAATTTAATCCGGATAAATGCGAGGTGATGCATTTTGGCCGGAATAATGTAGAGGGGAGTTATAGGATAAAAGCTAAAACTATCCGGAGTATAGAGACGCAGAGAGACCTGGGGGTGCAGGTTCACAAGTCTCTGAAGGTGTCAGTACAGGTGGAGAAAGTGATAAAGAAAGCGTATGGTATGTGAGCCTTCATAGGAAGGGGTATAGAATACAAGAGTAGGAGTCTGATGTTACAAGTGTATAGAACGTTGGTTAGGCCTCACTTGGAGTACTGCGTCCAGTTCTGGTCGCCGTACTACCAGAAGGATGTGGAGGCCCTGGAGAGAGTGCAGAGGAGATTAACCAGGATGCTGCCTGGTATGGAAGGGCTGTCTTACGAGGAAAGATTGAACGCACTGGGGTTGTTTTCCCTTGAAAGACGTCGGCTGAGAGGGGATCTATTAGAGGTATATAAGATTATGAGGGGTATAGATAGAGTAAATGGTGGTAAGCTTTTTCCACCATTAGAATCAGATAGAACGAGGGGTCACGGCCTTAAGGTGAGGGGAGCTATGTATAAGACGAATATTAGAGGGCAGTTTTTCACACAAAGGGTAGTGGGTGTGTGGAATGCACTACCGAGTAAGGTGGTGGGAGCAGGGACACTAGGGTTGTTTAAGGGTCTCTTGGACAGCCACATGAGCTGTCTGCAGATAGAGGGATATAGGAGGACTGTTTAAATACTTTATTTGTTTCCACAGGCTGTTCGGTCCACCTTGTTGACCAACAAGGTGCATGCATTCGGCAGGTCGTGCGAGGGCTGCTCCTGGATGTTACTTCAGGAGTGGCCTAGTGCTTCATGTCGTCAGTGTATGCTTAAACTGGACCATCTGAAGGGCACCATGACAGCTCAGAGACTATTGCTGTTGCTGTGCAGACACATGGATTTGGGCCTGTGTCTGTGGGAGTTTGCGCGTTCTCCTCGTGGTTGCATGGGTTTTCTCCGGGTGCTCCGGTTTCCTCCCACATCCCAAAAATGTGCTCTTGGGCTGATTGGGTAACAAATTGTCCCTATATTGGTCTCTATATGTCATTAAGACGTTAGGATGGCGGCGCGGGCTCGTTGGGCCGAAGGGCCTGTTTCCCGTGCTGTGTTGTTCTTTGTTAACCACAGTTAGCATCCAACATATATTGATTGTGCTTTGTCCTTTCGTTTTGTAAAAGAAAAACTCAGCATTAAGCGATCTGATTCCAACACAAATGCTGCCAGCTGGCCGGAGCTTTTGCAGCATGTGTTTTTATTTGAATCGAGAAGATGCTTTGCCATTCAGAGACAGGGCAATTCCCTGAGATGAATTTGGATCTCCCTTGCACACTGAGAAAGTGTGGGACTACACTATATTGTTCTTTTTATTCTTGTCTTCCGGGCAGAAGCAATTAATTCTCCTTTGGGGCAGGATTTTCTCTCCCTCTCTGTATAAGCATTGCTGCTCACGTTCTGTCATATCCTTGTCCAGCAGGATCTAAACAAGAGGCTGTCAATCCTGCTGATTTACCATCTTCCCTGGAAACAGTGGAAGAAACACTGGGAACGTTGGAACTCCGGGAATTTGATATGTCACCAAAAAAGAAAAGGAAAAAGAGAAAGAAGAAAGTTCACGGGCAGATGATGATGCAGAGTGGAGGTAAAATAGAAAGCTTTATCCTGTGTCTAACCCCGTGCTATACCTGTCGTGGGAGTGTTTGATGGGGACAGTGTAGAGGGAGCTTTACTCTGTATCTAACACTGTGCTGTACACGTCCTGGGAGTGTTTGATGGGGGGACAGTGTAGAAGGAGCTTTACTCTGTATCTAACCCCGTGCTGTACCTGTCCTGGGAGTGTTTGATGGGGGACAGTGTAGAGGGAGCTTTACTCTGCATCTAACCCCGTGCTGTACCTGTCCTGGGAGTGTTTGATGGGGGGACAGTGTAGAGGGAGCTTTACTCTGTATCTAACCCCTGCTGTACCTGTCCTGGGGTGTTTGATGGGGACAGTGTAGAGAGCTTTACTCTGTATCTAACCCCGTGCTGTACCTGTCCTGGGAGTGTTTGATGGGGACAGTGTAGAGGGAGCTTTACTCTGCATCTAACACTGTGCTGTACACGTCCTGGGAGTGTTTGATGAGGACAGTGTAGAGGGAGCTTTATCCTCTATCTAACCTCGCACTATACCTGTCCTGTGAGTGTTTGAAGGGAGTCATGACATATAGATGCAGGTGTTGGGGTAAATACAGAAAGAAGTCTCACAACACCAGGTTAAAGTCCAATGTAGACTTTAACCTGGTGTTGTGAGACTCCTTACAGTGTTTGAAAGGGACAGTGTAGAGGGAGCTTTTCTCTGTATCTAAGCCCATGCTGTACCTGTCCTGTGAGTGTTTGATGGGCAGATGTGGAGATGCCGTTGTTGGACTGGGGTAAACACTGCAAGAAGTCTCACAACACCAGGTTAAAGTCCAACAGATTTATTTGTAGCAAAAGCCATTGGCTTTCAGAGTGCTGCAGGTGAATGGGAGTTCTGCTCACAAACAGAGCATATAAAGACACAAACTGAATTTACGAAATAATGGTTGGAATGCGAGCCTTTACAGGTAATGTAAGAGAATATTTGTAGTAGCAGCAGTAAAATGTGTGTGAGAGAATATTTGTAGTAGCAGCAGTAAAATGCGAAATAGTCTCATCAACATGCGATGGGCAGGATGTTGAAATATAATGAGCCCAGTATGTTATTTAATGTAATTGAATGTATGGTGGCTAATGTGATAGAATCAGGAATGGTAAGCATTTATTAAACATTGAGCGTAAGCAGCTGTAGGCAGTTAAACCTTGAGAAACAATGGTCACACTATGGCCCAGAAAACAGGGATGGGGTACATATATTCTCTTTGTCACTTAGTTTAAAGTTTAGCTAAGCCACCATTGTGTATAAACAATGTTAATGGGGTGAGGGCAAAGTCGGAACTGTCGTATAAACAAACTGGTTTCACAGAGTAGTAAATGCATCGATTAGTGACCAATCCACGACAAGGTAAATTATTAGCAGAGCCAGCACTAATGGTGGTTAAAGATAAGCCAGCCTTGAGGATGAGATAAGAATCTCAGGGCATGTGTCTGCAAGATGTATAAGACAAGCTGTAAGTGAGCATTTCACTGGATATTTCCGGACATCCCAGCTTTATTCTTGTGTGCTGGAGAATAAAGTCTTACTACCTGGAAAATCAAGGCTAAGACTCTCATTTAATAAGCTAAAAGTGCATTGTCATCCTGGGGAACCACGACAGTAACCAAGTATTAAAGGTACAGACAGCGCGAGTGAAGACAGCATTAAGCACATGTTAAAGGGATGTGTATTGTCTCCAGCCAGGACAGTTAGTGAGATTTTGCAGGCCCAGGCAGGTCATGGGGATTACAGATAGTGTGACATGAACTCAAGATCCCTGTTGAGACTGTCCTCATGCGCGAAACGTGGCTAATCAGTCTCTGCTGAGCGACTCTGCACTGTTGTGTCATGAAGACCGCCTTGGAGAATGCTTACCTGGAGATCAGAGGCCAAATACCTGTGACTGCTGAAGTGTTCTCCAACAGGAAGAGAACACTCTTACCTGGTGATTCTTGAGCGGTGTTCATTCATCCATTGTTGTAGCATCTGCATGGTCTCCCCAGTGTACCATGTCTTGACGTCCTTTCCTGCAGCGTATCAGGTAGACAACATTGGCCGAGTTGCAAGAGTATATACTGTGTACCTGATGGATGGTGTTCTCAAGTAAGATGATGGCATCCGTGTTAATGATCTGGCATGTCTTGCAGAGGTTGCTGTGGCAGAGTTGTGTGGTGTCATGGTCACTATTCTCCTGAAAGCTGAGTAGTTTGCTGCAGACAATGGTCTGTTTGAGGTTGTGTGGTTAGAACATAGAACATAGAACATTACAGCACAGAACAGGCCCTTCGGCCTTCGATGTTGTGCTGACCAAAATAAAAAGCAATGCCCCTCCAAACTAAACCATTCCCTTCTCTTCCATATACTTATCAATTAACCTCTTAAACGCCACCAAACTTGGCGCATCTACAACAGCTGCAGGCAGGGCATTCCACTCCCTAATCACTCTTTGAGTAAAGAACCTACCTCTGATATCCGTCCTATAACTCATACCCCTTAATTTAAAGCTGTGTCCCCTCGTGCTAGCTTTCTCCATCCTAGGAAAAGGCTATCACTGTCCACCCTATCTAAACCTCTAATCATCTTATATGCTTCAATAAGATCCCCTCTTAGCCGCCTCCTTTCTAACGAAAACAACCTCAAATCCTTCAACCTCTCTTCATAGGACCTGCCTCCATACCAGGCAACATCCTGGTAAACCTCCTCTGTACCCTCTCCAATGCCTCCACATCTTTCTTATAATGTGGGGACCAGAACTGCACACAATACTCCAAGTGCGGCCGCACTAGAGTTTTGTACAGTTGCAACATGATGCTGCAGCTCCTAAATTCAATCCCCCTGCCAATAAAAGCTAAAACTCCATATGCCTTCTTAACAACTTTATCCACTTGACTGCCTACTTTCAGGGATCTATTGACACATACACCAAGATCCTTCTGTTCCTCAACACTATTAAGAGCCTACCATTAGCCCTATACTCTACACATTTATTGTTCCTGCCAAAGTGCATTACCTCACACTTTTCCACATTAAACTCCATTTGCCACCTCTCGGCCCAGCTCTGCAACTTGTCCAAGTCACTCTGTAAACTAAAACACCCCTCTTCACTATCTACACTCCACCAACTTTAGTATCATCTGCAAATTTACTGATCCATCCCTCAATACCCTCATCCAGATCATTTATAAAAATTACAAACAGCAGGGGCCCCAAAACAGACCCCTGAGGCACACCACTCGTCACCGAATTCCACGATGAATATCTCCCATCAACCACCACCCTCTGTCTTCTATCTGCCAGCCAATTCCTAATCCAATTAGCTAAATCACCCTCTATTCCACACATCTTCATTTTCTGTAGAAGTCTACCATGGGCAACCTTATCAAACGCCTTACTAAAGTCCATATATACTACATCAACCGCCTTACCCCCATCCACCTCTTTGGTCACTTCTCAAAAAACTCAATGAGGTTAGTAAGGCATGACCTACCCTTCACGAAACCATGCTGACTATCCCCAATCAATTCATTTCTCTCTAAATAACTATAAATCCTATCCCTAATAATTCTCTCCAATACCTTGCCCACAACAGAAGTAAGACTCACTGGCCTATAATTCCCAGGAAGGTCTCTCTTCCCCTTCTTAAACAATGGGACCACATTCGCTATCCTCCAGTCCTCCGGAACCACACCCGTAACCAACGAGGACCTGAAGATCAGAGCCAGAGGCTCTGCAATCTCCTCTCTTGCCTCCCAGAGAATCCTAGGGTAAATCCCGTCCGGCCCAGGGGACTTATCCAACTTCAAACCCTCGAGAATTTCTAACACATCCTCCCTATCTACTACAATAGTTCCCAATTTGCAACCCTGTACCTCAGTGTTCTCCATAGCTACATTTCCAGCACTCTGCGTGAATACCGAAGAGAAATATTTATTCAGTGCCTCACCAATCTCTTCAGGCTCCACGCACAACTTCCCACTGCTGTCTATGACTGGCCCTAATCTTGCCCTAACCAATCTTCTATTCTTAACATATCGAAAGAAAGCTTTAGGATTCTCCTTAATCCTATCAGCCAACATCTTCTCGTGTCCCCTCTTAGCTCTCCTCAATTCACTTTTTACCTCCTTCCTGGCTAATCTATAGCTATCCATTGCACTAACTGAGCCTTCAAGCCTCATCCTGACATAAGCCTCCTTTTTCTTCTTAACCAGCAAATCAACTTTTTTCGTACACCAAGGCTCTCTTACTCGACCATTTCCTCCCTGCCTGACAGGGACATACTTATCAAGGACTCGCAGCAGCTGCTCCTTGAATAAGCACCACATTCCAGATGTTCCCAGTCCCTGTAGTTTCCTAGTCCAATTTATGCACCCTAATTCTCTCCTGATGGCCTCATAATTACCCTTCCCCCAGCTATAACTACTGCCCCCAGCCTCACGCCTATCCCTGTCCATCACTAAGGTGAACGTAACCGAATTGTGGTCACTATCACCAAAATGTTCACTAACTTCCAAGCCTAACACCTGGTCTGGCTCATTGCCCAGCACCAAATCCAATGTAGCCTCACCTCTAGTTGGCCTATCTACATACTGAGTCAAAAAACCTTCCTGCACACTTTGTACGAAAACTGACCCCTCTAACGAGCTAGAGCTATAGCTATTCCAATCAATATTAGCAAAGTTAAAGTCCCCCATCACAATTACCCTACTACTTTCACTCCTAATCAGAATTGACTTTGCAATCCTTTCCTCAACCTCTCTAGAACTATTAGGAGGTCTGTAAAAGACTCCCAACAGGGTGACCTCTCCTCTCCTGTTTCTAATCTCAGCCCATACTACCTCAACAGACAAGTCCTCATCAAACTTCTTTTCTATCACCGTGATACAGTCTTTGACCAATAATGCCACTCCTCCCCCCCTTCTACCTCCTTCTCTACTCCGACTAAAGCATTTGTACCCCGGAACCTGCAACATCCATTCCTGTCCCTGCACTACCCAAGGTTGTTTGAAGGCAAGAAGTGGGAGGGTGGGGATGGCCTTGATGAGATGTTTGTCTTCATCAATGATACGTTGAAGACTCCAGAGAAGATGTCATAGCTTCTCCACTCCGGGGAATTACTGGCAGATGAAGGGTACTCTGTACACTGTATCCCATGTTTGTCTTCTGAGGAGGTCACTGCGGATTTTCACTGTGGCATGTTGGATCGATAAGTTGAGTGCCATATCCTGTCGTTATGAGGGCATCTTTCAACATCTGGAGGTATCTGTTGTAATCTTCCTCTTCTGAGCAGATTCCGTATATACGGAAGACTTGTCCATAGGGGATGGCTTCTTCAATGTGTTTAGGGTAGAAGTTGGAGAAGTGGTGGATTGTGAGGTTATCATTTAAGAAAGGCATTTTATAAGGTTCCCCATGCAAGACTTCTTGAAAAGGTGAGAGGGCATGGGTTCCAAGGGGCTGATATCTTGTGAATTCAGAACTGGTTGCCTACAGAATGGTTGTGGATGGGTCTTTTTCTGTCAGTTACCAGTGGAATGCCCCAGGGATCTATTCTAGGACCCTTGCTGTTTGTCATTTTCATAAATGACCTGGATGAGGAAGTGGAAGGATGGGTCACTAAGTTTGCTGATGACATGAAGGTTGGTGGTGTTGTGGGTAGTCTGGAGGGATGTCAGAAGTTGCAGCGAGACATAGATAGGATGCAAGAATGGGTGGAGAAGTGCAGATGGACTTCAACCCAGATAAATGTGTAGTGGTCCATTTTGGCAGGTCCAATGGGATGAAGATGTACCATATCAAGGATAGGACTCTTAGCAATGTAGAGGAGCACAAGAATTTTGGGGTCCGGGTCCATAGGACTCTTAAATCGACTTTGCAGGTGGAGGACATGGTCAAGGAGATGTATGGTGTACTGGCCTTCGTTAATCATGGGATTGAGTTTAGGAGTCGGGAGGGAATGCTGCAACTTTATAAGACCCTTGTTAGATCCCACTTGGAGTATTGTGTGCAGTTCTGGTCGCCTGACTACAAGAAGCATGTGGAAGCTATTGAGATTTACAAGGATGTTGCCTGGATTGGGTGGCATGCCTTATGAAGATAGGTTGAGGGAGCTGGGACTCTTCTCCCTGGAGAGACGAAGGTTGAGAGGCGACCTGATGGAGGGTTATAAGATGTTGAGAGGTATAGATAGAGTGGATTCTCGGAGGCTATTTCCCCGAGCTGAAATGGTCACTTCAAGAGGACACAGGTTTAAGGTGCTGGGGAGCAAGTACAGAGGAGATGTTAGGGGTAAGTTTTTCACTCAGAGTGGTGAGTGAATGGAATCGGCTGCCATTGGTGGTGGTAGAGGCAAACTCGCTGGGGTCTTTGAAGAGACTTCTGGATGAGTATATGGGATTTAATGAGAGTGAGAGTTATAGATAGGCCTAGTAGGTATGGATATGATCAACGCAACTTGTGGGCCGAATGGCGGGTCCTGCGCGCTCGGGTCCTGCGGTACCGTGAGGAGCTGAGGTAACCGTCTTTAATGGAGCTACATGTGTCTAAGAACACAACCGATTCTGGAGAGTAGTCCATGGTGAGTCTGATGGAACTTGATGATGTCACATTGTTGTTTCAGTGATTGTTAACTATAGTACAAAGGAAGAAAATGCCGTGAATGTATCAAGTGTATAGCATTGGTTGAAGGTCCTGTACATTGAAGAAGTCTTGTTTGAACCTGTGTATGAAGATATTGGCATAATGAGGTGCGAATTTGGTCCCCATGGCTGTTCCGGATGAAGAGCTAGTTGTTGAAGGTGAAGACATTGAGGTCCAGGATGAGTTGTAAAATCTGGAAATTGGTGGTTGTCGGCATTGAGTACTGAGGCAGTTGTGGCAGTGCCATTCTCGTGGGGGATGCTGGTGTAGATTGCTGAGATATCCATTGTGATGAGGAGTGTCCCTGGTTCAACTGCTCCATGTGTGTTGAGTTTCTGTAGAAACTCCATAGTGTCGGGATGTAGTCATCCCATATACTCCATACGTTGGAGATCTCTACTGCCTCCCGAAGATATACGAGGCAAACACTCCCAGCCGTCCTATGGTATCAGGCAATGGGACCATGTGAGAAATCCTTTCCAGCTACATCGAGGGCATCCTGAAACCCACTGTACAAAGAACCCCTAGCTTTTGTCACAACACTATGGGGACAGTGTAGAGGGAGCTTTACTCTGTATCTAACCCCGTGCTGTACCTGTCCTGGGAGTGTTTGATGGGGACAGTGTAGAGGGAGCTTTACTCTGTATCTAACCCCGTGCTGTACCTGTCCTGGGAGTGTTTGATGGGGACAGTGTAGAGGGAGCTTTACTCTGTATCTAAACCTGTGCTGTACCTGTCCTGGGAGTGTTTGATGGGGGGACAGTGTAGAGGGAGCTTTACTCTGTATCTAACCCCGTGCTGTACCTGTTGGGAGTGTTTGATGGGGACAGTGTAGAGGGAGCTTTACTCTGTATCTAACCCCGTGCTGTACCTGTCCTGGGAGTGTTTGATGGGGGGACAGTGTAGAGGGAGCTTTACTCTGTATCTAACCCCGTGCTGTATCTGTCCTGGGAGTGTTTAATCAGGACAGTGTAGAGGGAGCTTTACTCTGTATCTAACCCCGTGCTGTATCTGTCCTGGGAGTGTTTAATCAGGACAGTGTAGAGGGAGCTTTACTCTGTATCTAACCCTGTGCTGTACCTGTCCTGGGAGTGTTTGATGAGGACAGTGTAGAGGGAGCTTTCTCTTTCTGTTCATTTGTAATTGTATAAGTATTTTATGATTATGGTTCTGTTTCTTTCTATTACCTCCTGAAGGTGTTGGTGATGTGAGTCAGAATAAGAGTGCAGAAGTTGCTAATCCTGTGACTGGGCCATTCTCCACTGGAGGAAAGGATCAGGCAAAGAATCCCTCCAGAAATTTCAGTCTGATCCCTACTGAACTGTCTGAGCAAGGTACTGCGAACAGAAGGTTGAATCATTTGCTGAGTAAGTGCCCCACACAGCAAGAAAGTTCGAGGCTCCATTCACAGCTTGTGCTGAACCAGACTCACCCTCTTTCTCCCTGCCCCATTCCCCTTACCCTCACTACTCAATACTCTCTGATAACACTGCATACTAAATAGATTTGCCTTGCCCCTAACTATATTATTCCCATCCTGATGTGGAGATGCCAGCACTGGACTGGGGTAAAACAGAAAGAAATCCCACAACATCAGTTTAAAGTCCAACAAGTTTATTTGTAGCAAACGCCCCAAACTTTCGGAACAGGCTGTCCCTTCGTCAAGTGGCTGAGAGTTCTGATCACAAACAGAGTACCAAAAGACAAACTCAATTTAAATGCATAATGATTGTGCAGCGACTGAAGAGGAAGGAGTCCAATTGGACTCCTCCGGAAGGCCGCTGCCCTCAACTTTACGTGTATGCTCAAGCCATCAGGTGGTGCATTAACACTAGATTCATCAAATGCACTCACAAGACAGACCAGAACATCACCTAAGCACAACGCAATGCCATCCGCACTCTCAAGACCAACTGCAACATTGTCATCAAACTAGCAAGGGAGGAGCCATCGTCATGCTGAACAGAACGGATTACTGCAAAAAAGTGTACTGACAACTGAATAACGAGGAATATTACAGACAGTTACCCACCAATCCGACCAAAGAACACAGCTGTCAACTCAACACTCTAATCAAGACCTTTGATCTGGACCTTCAGAGCGCACTCTGTGCTCTCATCCCAAGCACTCCCCACGTTGGAGATCTCTACTGCCTCCCAAAAATACACAAGGCAAACACATCCGGCTGCCCCATCGTATTGAACAAAGGGACCCTGTGCGAGAATCATTTCGGCTATATGGAAGGCATCCTGAAACCATGTGTATCTCCAAAAACGACAGTCACCTCAGCACCTCACTGTACCATAAGCCCACAGATAACCTCTCAATGCTCCACTTCTCCAGCTTCCACCCTAAACATGTTAAAGAAGCCATCCCCTACGGACAAGCCCTCCATATACACAGGATCTGCTTGGATCAGGAGGATCACTACAGACATCTCCAGACACTAAAAGATGCCCTTATAAGACCAGGATACGGCACTCGACTCATTGATCAAGAGTTCCGACACGCCACTGCAAAAAACCACACCAACCTGCTCAGAAGACAAACACAGGACGTATGGACAGAGTACCCTTCGTTATCCAGTACTTCCCCAGAGCGGAGAAGCTATGACATCTTCTCTGGAGTCTTCAACAACCCATTGACGAAGGTGAACATCTTGCCAAGGCCATCCCCACACCCGCACTTCTTGCCTTCAAACAATCGCACAACCTCAAACAGACCATTATTCGCAGCAAACTACCCAACCTTCAGGAGAACAGTGTCCACAACACTACACAACCCTGCCATAGCAACCTCTGTTATACATACCAGATCATCGATACAGATGCCATCATCTCACATGAGAACACCATATGCCAGGTTCACAGCACATACTCTCACAATTGAGCCAATGTTGTCTATCTGATACGCTGCAGAAAAGGTAGTCCTGAGACCGTGATATATTGGGGAGACTGTGCAGATGTTACAGCAACAGATGAATGAACACTGCTCGACAATCCTAGGCAAGACTGTTCTCTTCCTGTTGGAAACACTTCAGTGGTCACGGGCATTTGGTCTCTGTTCTTCGGATAAGCGTTCTCCAAGATGCCTTCACAACACAGGACAGCACAGAGTCACTGAGCAGAGACTGATAGCCAAGTTCCTCGCACGCAAGAGCGGCCTCAACCAGGATCTTCGGTTCATGTCACACTATCTGTAACCCCACGACAGGGTGGGGGCTTGCAAAATCTCACTAATTTTCCTGTCTGGAGACAGTGCACATCTTTTTAGCCTGTGCTTGGGGCGCTCTCCACTCGCATTGTCTGTACCTTTAAGAATTGATTAGCTGTAAAGACTCTCATTCTAATCATAATGCATGTAAATTGAGTTTGTGTCTTTTTGCTCTGTTTGTGATCAGAACTCCCACTCACCTGATGAAGAGACAGCCTGTTCCGAAAGCTTGGGGCATTTGCTACAAATTAACTTGTTGGACTTTAAGCTGGTGTTGTGGGATTTCTTTCTGTTTTTATTCCAGTCCAGCAGTAATGCTGGCACCTACCTAGCAATGTGGAAAATTGCTCAGAAATGCCTGTCCACAAGAAGTAAGACAAATCCAACCCAACAGTCCTGGAATACCAGCCTCCTGTGAATTCTCTCAGTTCCTGGCCTGCTCTGCAAGAATCCCTCAGGGCAATGTCTCGGCCTCACTCATACAGTCATCAAGGTTCACAGCATGGAAACAGGCTCTTCAGCTCAACTTGTCCATGCCATCCTTTGTTTTTTAAAACCCATAAGCTAATCCCAATTCCTGCATTTGTCCCATATTCCTCCATACCCATGTAACTGTCTGAATGCTTTTTAAAAGATAAAAATTGTACCCACCATTACTACCTCTGGCAACTTGTTCCAGACATTCACCATCCTCTGTGAAAACATTGCCCCTCTGAACACTTCTGTATCTCTCCCCTCTCACCTTAAACCTATACCCTCTAGTCTTAGTCTCCCCTACATTTGGGAAAAGATATTAGCTTTTAGTGTTAACTTTTATCGGTAAAGGAATTGAGTTTCGGAGCCGTGAGGTCATGTTGCAGCTGTACAAAACTCTGGTGTGGCTGCACTTAGAGTATTGTGTACAGTTCTTGTCATCGCATTATAGGAAGGATGCAGGAGACTGGAAAAGGTGCAGAGGAAATTGGCCAGGATGTTGCCTGGTATGGCGAGAAGGTCTTATGAGAAAAGGCTGAGGGACTTGAGGCTGTTTTCATTAGAGAAGAGGATAAGAGGTGATTTAATAGAGGCATACAAGATGATCAGAGGATTAGATAGGGTGGACGGTGAGAGCCTTTTTCCTCGGATGATGATGGCTAACATGAGGGGACATAGCTTTAAATTGAGGGGTGATAGATATAGGAAAGATGTGACAGCTGGTTCTTTACTCAGGGAATAGTAAGATGTCGAATGCACTGCCTGCAACAGTAGTGGATGTGCCAATATTAAGGGCATTTAAATGGTCATTGGATAAACATATAGATGATATTGGAATAGGATAGGTTAGATAGGCTTTAGATTGGTTCCACAGGTTGGCACAACATTGAAGGCCGAATCATTAATATAAATAACAGTGGGCCCAGCACTGATCCCTGAGTCACGCTGCTGGTCACAGGCCTCCAGTTTGAAAAACAATCCTCTACAACCACCCACTGCCAAGAAGCCAATTTTGCATCCATTTAGACATTTGACTGTGGATCCCATGAGATTTAACCTTATGCAACAACCTACCATGCGGTATCTTGTCAATGGACTTGCCTTGCTGAAGTACATGTAGACAATATCAACTGCACTTCCTTCACCTACATTCTTGGTTACCCCTTCAAAAAACTCAATCAAATTTGTGAAACATGATTTTCTATTCACAAAGCCATGCTAACTATCCCTAATCAGTCCTTGCTTCTCTAAATGCCTGTAGATCTTGTCTCAAAATACCTTCGCAATGTTTACCCACCACAGATGTGAGGCTCACTGGCCTGTAGTTCCCAGGCTTTTCTCTGCAACCCTTTTTAAACAAAGATACCACATTTGCCACTCCAATCTTCAGACGTCTCACCCATGACTAATATCTCAGCTAGGGGACCCGCAATTTCTTCCCTAGCCTCTCTCAATGTCCTGGGATACACTTCATCAGGTCCCGGGGATTTATCTATATTGATGCTCTTTAAGACTTCCAGCACAAGCACCACCACTTGTAATATGTACACTCCTCAAGACATCACTATTTATTTCCCCAAGTTCCCTCACATTCAAGCTCTTCTCAATGGTAAATACTGATGAGAAACATTCATTTAGGATCTCACCCATCTCTTGTAGATCTTTACATAGATGACCTTGTTGATCCTTGAGTCCTACTCTCTCCCTTGTTACTCTTTTGCTCCTTATGTATTTGTAGAAGCTCTTTGGATTCTCCTTTGCCTTATCTACCAAACCAAATCTTGTGTTCCCTCTTGCCTTCCTGATTTCTCTCTGAACTCTACTCCAACCCCTATAAACTTGCAGAGATTCACTTGATCCTAGCTGCCTATGCTCATTATATACTTTCTTCTTCTTGACCAGGGCCTCAATATGCCGAGTCATCCAGAGTTCCCGATACTCTCAGCCTTGCCCTTCACTCTAAGAGGAATGTATTTACCCTGAACCCTGGTGAACACACTTTTGAAAGCGTGTCACTTACCAGATCTCCCTTTTCCTTCCCACAGACTCCCCTAATTAACTGTTGAAAGTTGCTGCCTGATACCATCAAAATTGGCCTTGCCCCAGTTTCAAATATTAACTTTTGGGCCAGACCTATCATTCTCCATAGCTATCTTAAAACCAATAGAATTATGGTCACTGGTCCCAAAGTGATCCCTCACTAACACTTCCGTCACTTGCCCTTCCTTATTTCCCAAGAGGAGGTCAAGTTTTGCCTCCTGTATAGTTGGGCCATCCCCATACTGAATGAGAAATTCTTCCTGAATACACACAACAAATTTCTCTCCATCCAACCCTCTAATACTATGGCTATCCCAGTCAATGTTGGGAAAGTTAAAATCTCCGACCATTACCTTTTTTTTCTATTTTTCTTGGAGCTATCTGTAATCTCCTTACATATTTGCTCCTCAATTTCCTGCCGACTATTTGGAGGGTTACAGTACAACCCTTTTAAAGTGATTCCCCCTTCTTATTTCTCAGTTCTACCCATGTAGGCTCAGTGGCTGAACCCTCAGATGTATCCCCTCTCAGTACAGCTGTGATGCTTTCCCTAATCAAAAGTTCAACTCCTCCTCCTCTCACCTCCTGTTCTATCCTTCCTATAACATCTGTACTCTGGAACATTGAGCTGCCAGGCTTGCCCCTTCGTTAGCCATGTTTCAATAATTGCTATAATATCCAGTCCCATCCATTCTCTGAGTTCATCTGTCTTGCCCGTCAGGCCTTTTGCACCAAATTAAATGCAGTTTAATCCTGACTTCCTTACTCTGTCTTGCTTTTGCCTGATCTGTCTGGTACTAGGATTAGTGACCCTACCTTTACTACTTAATATGATCTCTTTGACTTCTGTGCTGTTTTCACACTTCTCTCCCGTCTCCCTACTGCTTTGGATCCCACCACTACCCCCTCCTCCTGCCAAATTAGTTTAAACCCTTCCGAGTGGCTCTAGCAAATCTCCCTGCCAGGATGTTAGTCTCCCTCTCGTTCAGATTAGCCCTTGCTCAGAAAAGATCCCAATGATCCAAAAATCTAAATCCCTGCCCCCTGCGCCAGCTCTCAAGCCAGGTATTCATCTGCCTAATCTTTCAGTCTCATGGATCTGTTTCCATGGATCATGGATCAGCTTCATGTATCACATGGCAGTGATAGTGGTCCTGAAGTTAGTACCTTCAGGGTCCTGCACATTAGTCTTCTGCCTAACTCTCTATATTTACATTTCAGACCTTATCCCTTTTCCTACCTATGTTTTGATACCAATATGTACAAAGACCTCTGGCTGCTCACCCTCCCTACTTAAGAATGTCCTGCAATCATTCCTGGCACCAGGGAGGCAGCACACCATCCTGGAGTCTCAATTGTGACCACAGAAATGCCTGTCTCTGCCTATAACTAGTGAGACCCCTATTACTACTACTCGCTTGCTCTTTGCCCGATAGCAGAACCAGCTGTGGTGTCACAGGCCTTGTTGCTGCTGGTTTCTCCCCGTAACAGGTTATTCCACCTCAACAGTATCCAAAACAATATACTTGTTTGAAAGGGGAATAGTCACAGGAGACTCCTGTACCTCCTGCTTGCCTCTCCTGGTGGTCACCTTATTTTTAATTCTCAATTCATCAGAAGGTCAAGAGTGGGAATGTTCGCTAATGTTTGCACAATATTTAGCACCATTCGCAACTCCTCACACTAACAGCTGAATTTTGATGAGTTGCCTTGTAAGGAAAGGTTGGACAGTGATCCCTGGAGTTAGAAGAGTAAAAGGCAACTGGAGCAGTTCTTACAGATTAGACGTAGCTAATGTAGCCCCACTATTTTAAAAAGATGCAGAGAAACAAAATTATATACACCAGTCAGCCTGACATCAATAGTGGGGAGAATTCTAGCATCCATTATCAAAGGTTTTACAGCAGAGCTGTTCTTAAACAGTGACAGAATTGGGCAAAGTCAGAATGGATTTACAAAAGGACAATCATGCTTGTCAAATCTACTAGAATTCTTCAAGGATGTAACTATTAGAGTTGTTGAGGGGACCCAGTAGATGAAGTTCATTTGGACTTTCAGAAGACTTTCAACAAAGTCTCATGTGAGAGATTAGCGTCTAATATTAAAAGTGTATGGGATTGGAGGTAGTGTACTGAGATGGGTAGAAAACTGGTTGACCGACAGGAAACAGAGTAGGAATAAACGGATCTTTTTTTGAGTGGCAGGCAGTGAGTGACTAGTGAGGTACCGCAGGGATTGGTGCTGGGACCCCAGCTATTCACAATATAAATAATTTAGATGAGGAACCTAAATGTGTTATCTCCAAATTTGCAGATGACACAAAGCTGAATGGGAGGCTGAGCTATGAAGAGGGTGCAGAGATCCTTCAGTATGATTTGGACAAATTGATTGGGCAAATACATGGCAGATTCAGTATCATAGAACATAGAACAATACAGCACAAACAGGCCCTTCGGCCCACGAGTTGCGCCGATCACATCTACCAATCCACAGACCTATCTATAACCCCTATCCTATTCTTTTCCATATACTCATCCAGAAGTCTCTTAAAAGACCCCAGTGAGTTTGCCTCAACAACCTCCGACGGCAGTCGGTTCCATTCACTCACCACCCTCTGAGTGAAAACCTACCCCTGACATCTCCTTTGTATTTGCTTCCCTGCACCTTAAATCTGTGTCTTCTCATAGTGACCATTTCAGCTCGGGGAAATTGTCTGAGAGTCCACCCTACCTATTCCTCTCAACATTTTATAAACCTCTATCAGGTCGCCCCTCAACCTATGTCTTTCCAGTGAGAAGAGTCCCAGCTCCCTCAACCTATCTTCATAAGACCTGCCTCCCAATCCAGGCAGCATCCTTGTAAATCTCCTCTGAACCCTCTCAATAGCCTCTACATCCTTCCTATAATGGGCGACCAGAACTGCACACAATATTCCAACTGGGGTCTGACAAGAGTCTTATGGAGCTGCATCATTACCTCCTGACTCCTAAACTCTATTCCTCGATTAATGAAGGCCAGTACACCATACGTCTTCTTGACCATTTCCTCCACCTGCGAGGCTGATTTAAGAGTCCTATGGACCTGGACCCCAAGATCCTTCTGCTCTACAACACAGCTAAGACTCCTACCCCTTATATTGTACTCCTTCATCCCATTATTCCTGCCAAAATGGACCACTACACATTTATCTGCGTTGAAGTCCATCTGCCACTTCTCCGCCCATTCTTGCATCCTGTCTATGTCCCGCTGCAACTTTTGGCATCCCTCCAGACCATCCCCAACACCACCGATCTTTGTATCGTCGGCGAACTTGCTAACCCATCCCTCCACTTCCTCATCCAGGTCATTTATGAAAATGACAAACAGCAGGGTCCCAGAACAAATCCCTGGGGCACTCCACTGGTTACCGACCTCCATGCAGAACAAGACCCATCCACAACCACTCTCTGCCTTCTGCCGGCAAGCCAGTTCTGGATCCACGAGGCCAAAGCCCCTTGGACCCCATGCCCACTCACCTTCTCCAGAAGCCTTGCATGAGGGACCTTATCAAACGCCTTACTAAAGTCCATGTACACTATGTCCACCGCCCTTCCTTCATCAATGTGTTCAGTCACATTTTTGAAGAACTCAACTAGGCTCGTAAGGCATGATCTGCCCTTGACAAAACCATGCTGACTATTTCTAATCAGTCCAAACTTCTCCAAATGTTCGTAAATCTTATCCCTCAGAAGCCTCTCCATCAGCTTACCAACCACTGAAGTCAAACTCACCAGTCGGTAATTTCCTGGACTATCCCTGTTCCCTTTCTTAAAGATAGAAACCACATCCGCAATCCTCCGGAACCTCTCCTGTTTCCATGGACGACGCAAAGATCATCGCCAAGGGCTCTGCAACCACTTCCCTCACCTCCCACACTAACCTGGGGTACATCCCATCCGGTCCCGGCGACTTGTCTATCTTGATAGAATTTAACAGGTCTAACACATCCTCTTTCCTAACATCCACAATTTCCTAACATCATTTGAATAAATGTATGGGTACCCACTTTGGTAGCAAAAACAGGAAGGCAGATTACTTTCTGGCCATAAATTAGGGCAGGTGAATGTGCAGCCAGAACTGGGTGTCCTTATGCATCAGTTACTGAAGGTAAGCATGCAGATGCAGCAGGCAATAAAGAAGGTAAATGGCAAAAGTTTTGAGTACAGGAGCAGGAATGCTACAATTATACGGGGCTTTGGTGAGGCCACACCTAGAGTATTGTGTGCAGTTCTAATCTCCTTTTCTGAGGAAGGATGTTCTTGCACTCGAGAGTGCAGCGAGAGTTTATCAGGCTGATTCTGGGAATGGTGGGACTGATGTATGAGACATTGAGTTGGTTAGGATACTATTTACTGGAGTTTAGAAAAATGAGGGGGAAAACTTATAAAATTCTAACAGGGTTAGACAGGCTAGATTCAGAAAGAATGTTCCCAATGGTGGGGGAGTCCAGAAGCAGGGGTCACAGCCTGAGGATTCAGGGTAAAATAGTTAGGATAGAGATAAGGGATATTTCTTCACCCACAGAGTGGTAAGCCTATGGAATTCATTGCCATAAAAAATAGTTAAGGCCAAAACATGAATGTCTTCAAGGAGTAGTTAGATATAGCACTTGAGGCGAAGGGGATCAATGGATATGGGGGGGTTGGGGGGGTGCGATTGTAGAACATAGAACATTACAGTGCAGTACAGGCCCTTCGGTCCTTGATGTTGCGCCGGAAACATTGTGTTGGATGATTGGCCATGATCATAATGAATGGCCTCCTCCTGCTCTGATTTTGTGTTTCTCTGACTTTATTGAAACGTATAAGATTGTGAGAGTATTGACAGAGTGGATGTTGGGGAGATGTTTCCTGTTATGGAGAAACTAGAACAAGGGGTCAGTGGTTAAAAATGGCAGGTCATAAAATCGTTTCACTGAGGCTGAGAGTCTTTATTTCTAGAAAGAGGGTTCTAGAGCCTTTTAAAGGCAGGGGTGATAGGTTCGTGTAAAACAAGGAGGTGAGAGTTCTTCGGAGGTCGATAAGTTGCAGGTTATTAGAATAGCCATGATCGTACTAAATGGCAGAGTAGACCTATGGAACCAAGCAGAGAAGGAGGGGGCCCAAGGGCCTGAGTGATGGAGTGAGCTGAGGAGCCGTGCGGCAGAGGAGAAGGAGCACGCCCAAGGGCCATGCTGTTCCTTGATCGTTTGCGTATTAAGGTGCTGAAGCAGTCGGTGCCTGCATACAGCAAGACCTGAATAACACTCTCACAACAAAGCCAGGCAATAACTATCTCCAACAAAAGAAAATTTAATCAGTTTCTCTGTACATCCAACAGTATTTACCATCACTGATTCCCTCACTATTTACACTCTGACTGTTAGCATTGACCAGAAACAGAACTGGACTAGCTGTGTAGATACTGTAGCTGCTAGAATAAAAGCAAAGCTGAGAATTTTGCGGCAACTCATTCAACGTTAAAAGGATGCGAGGGTCCTCAAAAGTCTGCACAAGAAATTTGCCAAAATTGTTCTGATTGTTTCAATGGGGGGAGGAGGGCGCAGGGCCAGGGCAATAGAACAAGGGTGGAGCGGGATGGCCAGCGAACTGGGGGGGGGGGGGGGGGGGAGGTGAGCGAGCTGGGGATGGGGCCGGGGAAGTGAGCGAGGGAGATAACATTGTGGGACTAAGAACGGACCCACTGGGAACAGAAAGCAAGAAGGAGCAAGTCTGAGAGACTGAAATAAGCATGAAGAAACTGAGGCTGAGAACAGAGCCAGGGAAAAGAAGAAAGGTTGGAGACAATGTGAGAAAACGAGATTGGAAAATACCAAATGTTACCCTGGTATTCAGAGGGGCCAGAAATCCATTCAGCTGGATACCTGTCATGGGAAAGGGATTAGAATTGATCATAGAGGAGCATGTAGTTGGATATGTTGAGATAATCGGGAACAGTCGGTCTGAGTTAGTGAAACGGAAATGATGGTTAATCTATCAGTGTTCTTTGTGTAACACGCACTGTAGGTAGAGAGGAGGCTGTACTTGGATTTCTAGAAGGCATTTGATAAAGTGCTGCATCAAAGGTTATTGTGAAATATAAAAGCTGATGGAGAGTGGAGTAACACGTTAACGTGGAGAGAATATCGATTGGTGACAGAAAACAGAGTGAGTAGCAATTGGTCTTTTTCTGATTGGTGGGATATGAGGAGTCAGGTCCCGCAGGGTTCTGTGATGGGACCTCAACTTTATACCATTATATCTATATCAAGCAGGTGAAGGAATGGGAGCTTAACTTTCAAATGACACAAAAATATGAAAGTATGTTGTGAGTGGGACACAATCACAGAGAAGTTAGAGCATTTTAACTGTTTGCCCGTGCCAGCTGAGGACACCCAGATGCTCTTTCTAATCCCATGTGAGGTTATCGATCGGGCTGTCCTGAGGAAAGATTGGGCAGGCGGGAATGTTGAGGAGTGAGAGTGACTTAACTGAACATAAGATCGTGAAAGGTATTCATGAGGTAGAAATGGAAAGAATGTTTCCTCTTGTGGGTGAGCCCAGAACTAAGGGCACTGTTTAAAAATTCAGGATTGTCCTGTTTGGACAGAGATGTGAAATACTTTCTCTCAGGCTTACAAAGAACAAAACAGCACGGGAAACAGGCCCTTCGGCCCAACGAGCCCGCCACCCCGATGTTCCCACCTCTACCCGCGATCCCTGTCTATGTTTATAGATCTATGGATTAAAAACCAAATTTGAGACAATTTAGGGGGAATTTGTTTTGCCAATTAGCCTAAGAGCACATCTTTGGGTGTGGGAGGAAACCGGATCACCCGGAGAAAACCCACGCAAGCACGGGGAGAATGTGCAAACTCCCACAGACACAGGCCCAAATCCATGTATCTGCACAGCACAGCGATAGTCACTGAGGGTTTTGTACAGTTGCAACATGATCTCGCAGCTCCAACATTCATTCCCTCTAACAATAAAAGACCAGGTTACTGAACATTCCTGAGGTGGATAGATTCTTGTTATGTAAGGGAATGAGAGGTTATCAGGGAATGTGGAATTAGAAACAGCCAGGATTTTACTGAATGGCGGAGCAGGCTCAAGGGACCAAAGCAGTGGAGTGGTTTAAATTGGGAATACTGAAGAGAAGGAAATGGAGGAGTGCAGAGATCTGAGATCTGTGCAGCGACGAGAGTTTACAGAGATAGGCTGAGGGTCTGAAGAACCCTGAGTAGTACTCTTGCCTGAGTACTACTGTGGGGGATAGCTCATCCAAGGGGGAGGCAGCGGTGGCCAGCTCCCTGGAGTTGAACAAAAACAAAAACCTAAAAAACAGAGCAAAAAGGCAGTGCTTATAGGGGACTCCCTAGTGAGAGGGGCGGACAGGAGTCGCGGATGGTGGTATGTCTCCCTGGAGCTGGGATTCGGGATGTTTCTGGACGTGTCCCAGACACCCTGAAAGGAGAGGGTGAGGAACTGGAAGTTGTAGTACATATAGGTACTACTGACATAGGCAGGAAGAGGGAAGTGGACATGAAAAGGGATTATAGGGAACTGGGTAGACAGCTGAGAAAGAGGAAAGCGAAGGTAGTAATCTCAGGATTGCTGCCTGCGCCTCGGGAGAGTGAGAGCAGGAATAGTAGGAGGTGGAGGTTGAATACGTGGCTGAGGGACTGGAGCAGGGGGCAGGGATTCCGGTTCCTGGATCATTGGGACCTCTTTAGGGGCAGGTATGACCTGTACAGCAAAGACGGGTGGCACCTGAATCCCAGGGGGACTAATATCTTGGCGGGAAGACTGGCTAGGGCTACTGGGGGACTTTAAACTAGAAAGGTTAGGGGGAGGGAATAGTGATGTGGAGACTGGGAGCAAGGAAGTTAGCTCCCAGGTAGGGAAGGACTCTAGGCAGGATGAGAGGCAGGTTAGACGAGTGGGGGAGAAGGGAAATGGCCAGTCTGAGGGACTGAGCTGTGTCTATTTTAATGCCAGGAGTGTAGTAAATAAGGTGGATGAACTTAGGGCGTGGATTGCTGCTTGGGAGTGTGATGTGGTGGCCATTACAGAGACTTGGATGTCTCAGGGACAGGACTGGGTACTACAGGTCCCGGGATTCAGATCCTTCAGGAAGGACAGGGAGGGAGGCAAAAGAGGTGTGGTGGAGTGGCACTGTTGATCAGGGACAGTGTCATGGCTGCAGAGAAGGTGGATACCGAGGGAATGTCTACAGAGTCTCTGTGGGTAGAAGTTAGGAATAGCGAAGGGTCGGTGACGTTGCTGGGTGTATTCTATAGGCCACCCAATAGTGACAGGGAAGTTGAGGTGCAGATAGGGAAACAGATACTGGAGAGATGTAGAAATAACAGAGTTGTTGTGATGGGAGACTTCAATTTCCCAAACATCGACTGGAATATCCCAAGGGTAAGGGGCTTGGATGGGGAGGAGTCTATTAGGTGTGTTCAGGAGGGTTTCCTGACACAGCACGTGGACACGCCTACGAGAGGAGAGGCTGTACTGGACCTGGTACTAGCTAATGAACCAGGACAGGTGATGGATCTCTCGGTAGGAGAGCATCTTGGGGATGGAGAGCATAATTCTATCTCCTTCACCCTTGCATTGGAAAAGGATAGGATCAGGCAGGCTAGGAAGGTGTTTGTCTGGAATAAGGGGGAATATGAAGACATCAGGCAGATGTTGGGGCGAATAAACTGGAAGGAGGTGTTCTTGGGGAAAAGCACAGAAGGAAGGTGGCAGATATTCAAGGAATGCTTGTCTGGAGCTCTGCACGACAACGTTCAGGTGAGACAAGGAGGTTTTGGTAGGACGCGGGAACCGTGGTGCACGAAGGCTGTGGTGAACCTAGTCAGGAAGAAAAGAAAGGTGTATAAAAGGTTCAAAGAGCTAGGAGATGTTGGGGATCTTGAGAAGTATAAGGCTTATAGAAGAGAGCTTAAAAAGGAAATTAGGAGAGCCAGAAGGGGTCATGAGATGGCCTTGGCTGGTAGGATTAAGGAGAATCCCAAGGCCTTCTACAAATATGTGAAAAGTAAAAGGATGAGAAGAGAAAGGATAGGACCTATAAAAGGTGAAGGGGGAAAAGTCTGTGTGGAACCGGAAGAAATGGCAGAGGTGCTTAATGAGTACTTTGCCTCAGTATTCACGGTGGAAAGTGATCTGGGAGGATGCACTACAAATTTGCGGCAGATTGAAAAGATTGAGTATGTAGATATTAAGGAAGCGGATGTGTTAGAACTTTTCAATGCTATCAAGATAGACAAGTCTCCGGGACCAGATGGGATGTACCCCAGGTTATTGTGGGAGGTGAGGGATGTCATTGCAGAGCCCCTGGCGATGATCTTTGCATCGTCGATGGAGATGGGAGAGGTTCCGGAGGATTGGAGGATTGTGGATGTGGTCCCTATTTCCAAGAAAGGGAACAGGGATAGTCCTGGAAATTACTGACCAGTGAGTCTGACCTCAGTGGTTGGTAAGCTGATGGAGAGGCTTCTGAGGGACAAGATTTACGAGTATTTGGAGAAGTTTAGGTTGATTAGAAATAGTCAACATGGTTTTGTAAAAGGCAGGTCGTGCCTTACGAGCTTAATTGAGTTCTTTGAAAATGTGACTGAACACATTGACGAAGGAAGAGCAGTGGACGTGGTGTACATGGATTTCAGCAAGGCATTTGACAAGGTCCCACATGCAAGACTTCTTGAGAAGGTGAGAGGCCATGGGATCCAAGGGGCTTTGGCCTTATGGATCCAGAACTGGCTTGCCTGCAGAAGGCAGAGGGTGGTTGTGGATGGCTCTTTTTCTGCATGGAGGTCGGTCACCAGTGGAGTGCCCCAGGGATCTGTTCTAGGACCCTTGCTGTTTGTCATTTTCATAAATGACATGGATGAGGAAGTGGAGGGATGGGTGAGTAAGTTCGCCGATGACACGAAGGTCAGTGGTGTTGTGCATGGTCTGGAGGGATGTCAGAAGTTGCAGCATGACATCGACAGGATGCAAGACTGGGCGGAGAAGTGGCAGATGGACTTCAACGCGGATAAATGTGTTGTAGTCCATTTTGGCAGATCCAACGGGATGAATGAGTACACTATCAAAGGTAGGAGTCTTAGCGGTGTGGAAGAGCAGAGGGATCTTGGGGTCCGGGTCCATAAGACTCTCAAATCGGCCTCCCAGGTGGAGGATGTGGTTAAGAAAGCTTACGGTGTACTGGCCTTCATTCATCGAGGGATTGAGTTCAGGAGTTAGGAGGTAATGCTGCAGCTTTTTAGGACCCTTGTCAGACCACACTTGGAGTACTGTGCGCAGTTCTGGTCGCCTCACTATAGGAAGGACGTGGAAGCTATTGAAAGGGTGCAGAGGAGATTTACAAGGATGTTGCCTGGATTGGGAGGCATGCCTTATGAAGACTGGTTGAGGGAGCTGGGACTGTTCTCCCTGGAGAGACGAAGGTTGAGAGGCGACCTGATAGAGGTTTACGAGATGTTGAGAGGAATAGATAGGGTGGACTCTCAGAGACTATTTCCCAGGGCTGAAATGGTCGCGACGAGAGGCACAGATTTAAGGTGCAGGGAAGCAAGTACAGAGGGGATGCTAGGGGAAAGTTTTTCACTCAGAGGGTGGTGAGTGAATGGAATCGGCTGCCGTCGGTGGTGGTCAAGGCGAACTCGCTGGGGTCTTTTAAAAGACTTCTGGATGAGTATATGGGATCCAGTGGGATTGGGGGTTATAGATAGGTCTATGGCTGGGTAGGTTTTGACGTGTTCGGCACAACTTGTGGGCCGAAGGGCCTGTTTGTGCTGTAGTGTTCTATGTTCTAACTCTTAGAACAGTATGAGAATTTTCGAATGAAGGTATTGCTTAAAGAGCAGATTGTGTAGGTCAGTAAGCAGAAAGCTGATAGGGGAATGGGACTTGAGTTAGCAGACAGACAGCATTGTATTGGCTGTAGTGAAGCTTATAGAGAGTAGATTGTGGGGGACCAGTGCAATGGAATAACAGTAAAAGCCTTTTTTTTTCCAGAGAATGCATGTTATCGAGTGATGAACGAGTTGTACACCGCATGTAAGACTGGAGACGTGGAACACCTGCGGATGTTACTACACGGTGTGCTGCCAGTTAGCAGCACCAAGTATGGCTGCCCTGCCCAGACAGCATCTTCCAGTGAGGTGGCTGAGACCAAAACGGAAACAGACCTGGAACAACCCTCAGAGACCCAGAGGCAAATGGGACAGGGCAAAGACAGCAAGCTGGGAACGGAGCATGACACAGCAGACAGTCTCAATAGCGGAGCTCCTGGGAGGGAAGCTCAGTGGCGTGCAGCAGTGACAGTGTCGCTATTGTGTGAAGCTCTAGACGATACAGGATTCACCCTTTTGCACGTGGCAGCAGCTGCAGGTCAGCCGGCTGTCCTCCGTTTGCTGATGGATGCAGGCTCTGATCCTGCCATTAGGTGAGGCTGCTTTCAATACAGACTATCCTCAATACAGACTACATCGTTTAACACTGAGGTCCGAGGGCAATATTATGTCCCATTCTGAGAATTCAGGAAAGATTTCATGGCCTTGCTAAGGGTGTATTGTGAGACAATAGTGATAGACTTCAAATGAATATAGGCAGGTAGGTGGAGACCTGGCATTAATTAATATTTAATTACTAAAAAAGATTAAAATGCAGTGTGATCCAGTGCAAACCTATCTGCATTAAGTTCCTGCAGTTTGAGGAACTTTGGCTCACTGCTAATGAGATAGAGTCTGAGTTTTGGACACAATGATGCATTACGGAGGGAGAATCTTCCTGTGCACCTTGTCCCAGAGACATGTATGCTTGGGTCTTCTGATCTGTCCAAACTCAGAGGTTGTGACTGGGTAAGACAGGGCGGCACGATGGCACAGGATGATTGGCATGTCGACACAGGGCAATACGGTGGCACAAAGGTTAGCACTGCTGCCTCACAACTGTAGGGTTACAGGTTCAATTCCTGGCTTGGGTCACTGTCTGTGTGGTGTCTGCATGTTCTCTCCGTATCTGTGTGAGCTTTCTCCGGGTGCTCCAGTTTCCTCCCACAATCCGAGGATGTGCAGGTTAGGTAAATTGTTCATGTTACATTGCCCCTAGTGGGGGATTAATGGGGTAAATATGTGGGATTGGGGCTATGATGATAGAGCCTGAGTAAGATGCTCTGTTGAAGAGTTGGTGTAAACTCGATGGGTCAAATGGCCTCCTCCTGCAGTGCGGGGATTCTATAAGGTATGGGGATTGAGCCTTTCCAGCTGTCCAGCAGGTTTGAGGTTTTTGCATCTGTACATGGGTGAGATTGATAGGTTTAAGGTGGATGAGCACTGATTGCTGCAATGTGTACAGAAGGCCATTCACGCAGGGTGAATAATTAGCAGTAGGAGGGGATTGTATAGTTAGAGTGATACTCACAGTTCTATGTAGCCGAGAGTGAGTGTGCAGATGGTTGTGTTACGTGCCTGTGCCAGACTTCGGGACATTTTATTTTGGAGAGAAGCTTGCAGTGTGGTCCGCTTGGGCTCAGAAAAAAGCCCATTGAGCAGCTTCAAGAGTCAGCATGCTTGTGAACTTCCACAATGCCTGCTTCAAAATCTCTACTTCCTTATTCTAATGGAGTGGAAAATAACTGGAGACAGTCACTACCTCAAGCTGTGCAGAAGACCAGGAAACACCAAGCCTGGTTTGATGAGAATGACCACTTCATCCAAGACATCAAGAAGAAGAAAGCTCTCCATGCCTGGCAAAATGACAACCTGCAAAGCAAAGAGGAGAACTCACCAATTGGCAAAGGGGGAGGTACAAAGACAAACGAGGGAAATCGAGAACTAACGGTGGACTGAAAAAGATAAAAATCTGCAACTCTTCACTGAGCACAACAACTGGGGCTTCTTCAATGACACCAAGACAATATGGACTCAATAATATAGGCTTTGATTTGATATATTATTGTCACATGTCTGGGTGTTTGGGGTCCTCGATTATGCTGCCTGCTTTGCCGAGGCACTGGGAAGTGTATAATGGAGGCTTCAAACTGATCCTAAGTAAGAACAGAACTCTCTTGAGAGACAGAAAAAATATAAGCCTCCAGAAAACATTGAATGTGTGGAATTCACCACCATAGCTGAGGCAAAACATTGTCTGGTTTCAAGAAGAAATGAGATCTAGCACTTGGAGATCAAAGGATTGGAAGAAGGAGAATCAGGATTTTGATTCTGATGATCAGCCATGATCAAAGTGAATGGGGGAGCAGAGTCAAAGGGCCGAATGGCCTACTCCTGTTTTTAGTATCTATGTTTCTCTGATGAAGAGAACATTTCAAAAAACTCAAACCATGATAACAACAATGTGCAAAGCTGTGTTTGAGGATGAAATTACTGTGAATGCTAGAATCTGAAGCTAAGAGAAAAAAAATGCTGGAAAATCTCAGCCGGTCTGGCAGCATTTGTAAGAAAAGAAAAAGTTTATATTTCACCACTACCTTCACAATCATTCTCAACACCGGTGCCCCACAAGGCTGTCTCGTCAGCTCCCTTCTATACTTATACATCTATCACCGTATGACCAAATTCCCCTCCAATTTGATTTTCAAGTTTGCTGACAACACCATCGTAGCGGGTTAGATCTCAAACAATGATGAAAAAGCATACAGGAATGAGATAGAGAATCTGATGAACTGGTGTGGTGACAATCTCTCCCTGAATGTCAACAAAACAAAGGAAATTGTCATCAACTTTCAGGAGCATAAAGGGAGAACATGCCTCTGTCTGTGTCAACGGGGATGAAATAGAAAGGGTCGAAAGCTTCAAGTTTCTAAGTCTCCAGATCACCAGCAACCTGTCCTGGTTCCTCCATGCGAAAGCTGTTGTGAAGAAAGCCCACCAACACCACTACTTTCTCAGGAGATTGAGGAAATTTGACATGTCCCCAGCTTTTACAGATGCACCATAGAAAGCATTCTTTCTGGTTGTATCACGGCTTGGTCTGGGCTCCTGCTCTGTCCAAGACCACAAGAAAGTACAAAAGGTCACGAACAAAGCCCAGCTGCATTACTCAAACCAGCCTCCCATCCATTGGACACTATCTTCACTATCTGCTGCCTCAGAAAAGCAGACAGCATAATCAAGGACCCCATGCAGCTCAGACATTCTGTCTTCCACCTTTCATCAGGAAAAAGATACAACGTCTGAGATCACATACCAACAGACTCAAGAACAGCTTCTTTCCTGCTGCTGTCAGACTGCCGATTCGAACTACCTCAAATTGATTTTTCATTGCATCCAGCTATGACTGTAGCACTTCATTTTGCACTTTTTCATTTCCTTCCCTATGTATGGTACATTTTGTCTGTATGGAGAGCAAAAAACAATACTTTTCACTGTGTACTAATATATGTAACAATAAATCAAATCCAATCTCCTTAAATTCTTTGATTAGCCATAGTTGGTTTATCCTTCTCTTAGAATCTTTCCTCCTTCCTGGGATATATTTTTATTAAGAATCATGAATTGCTTCCTTAAATGCCTGCCACTGCTTACTTAAGCTGAAGTATGTACTACCAAGTTATCACCATCATGTCTCCTGTTCTACCAGAGGTCTGAACATTCTAGACCATTGCTACACAAATATCAAAGATACCTACTGCTCTGTCAGCCACCATACTTGTAAGCCCCTGCTCCTGGCTTACCAGCAAAAACTGAAGTGGGAGAATCCATCAGAGAGAGTCATGCAGTGTTGGTCTGAGGAATCAGATGGACTTGTACGAGGCTGTTTGAAGCCAGTGGACTGGTCAGTGACCTGCCTGAACAAGTACACCACTACAGTAACTCACTTCATTAGGAAGTGTGTAGAAGACTGTATGCCAAAGAAGCAAATCCGTATGTTTCCCAAGCAGAAACCATGAATGAACAGGGATATCTACCACTTGCTGAAGTCCAGGTCTGAGACGTTCAAGTCAGGCGACCCTGACCTATACAAGAAAGCCACATATGATCTAAGGAGATCCACCAAAGATGCCAAAAGACAGTACCGGACCAAGCTAGCCACATCAATCCCCCCCACCAAGTGCAAGATCTGCAAGACATAGCAGGCTACAAGATTAAGGCATATAAAATCACTGGTTCCACGTATCCCTCCCTGAAGAGCTCAATGCATTCTATGCCAATTCTAAGCAAGAGATCAGCAAGAACATGCCCTTTACCCTGGAAGCCCTGGATGAACCTGTATCTGAGGTCACCATTGCAGATGTCAGGGCAGCCTTTTTAAAGGTCAACCTACAGAAAGCGACTAGCCCAGATGGGGTACCTGGACAAGCACTCAGATCCTGCGTGGATCAGCTGGCATGAGTATTCACAGACATGTTTAACTTCTCTTTACAACAATCTGAGGTCCCTATCTGCTCCAAGAAGACAATCATCATCCCAGTACCTAAGAAAAGCCAAGCAGTATTGGTTTTGGTAGGTCAAGAGAACCATGGTGCACAAAGGTTGTGATGACCCTAGCTAGGAAGAAAAGAAAGTTGAAAAGAAGATTGGAGGATTGCAGATGTGGTGCTATTTTCAAGAAGGGGAATAGGAATAGCCCAGGCAATTACCGACCAGTGCGTCTGACCTCAGTGGTCAGTAAGTTGATGGAGAGGATTTTGAGAGATAAAATTTATGAGCATTTAGAGAAATTCAATATGATCAGGAATAGTCAACACGGCTTTGTTAAGAGCAGATCGTGCCTTACGAACCTAGTTGAATTCTTCGAAAATGTGACTGAACACATTGATGAAGGAAGAGCAGTGGACGTGGTTTACATGGATTTCAGCAAGACATTTGATAAGGTCCCCCATACAAGACTTCTTCAGAAGGTGAGAGGGCATGGGATCCAAGGGGCTTTGGCCTTGTGGATCCAGAACTGGCTTGCCGGCAGAAGGCAGAGAGTAGTTGTGGATGAGTCTTCTGCGTGGAGGTCAGTCACCAGTGGAGTGCCCCAGGGATCTGTTCTAGGACCCTTGCTGTTTGTCATTTTCATAAATGACCTGGATGAGGAAGTGGAAAGATGGGTGAGTAAGTTTGCCAACAATACGAAGGTTGGTGGTGTTGTGGATAGTCTGGAGGGATATGTGAAGTTGCAGCAAGACATAGGATGCAAGACTGGGCGGAGAAGTGGCAGATGGACTTCAACGCGGATAACTGTGTGGTGGTCCATTTTGGCAGGACCAATGGGATGAAGCAGTCTAATATCAAGGGGAGGAGTCTTGGCAGTGTTGAGGAGCAGAAGGATCTTAGGTCTCTTAAATCTGCCCCGCAAGTGGAGGATGTGGTCAAGAAGGCATATGGTGTACTGGCTTTCATTAATAGAGGAATTGAGTTTAGGAGTTGGGAGGTAATGCTGCAACTTTATAAGACCCTTGTCAGACCCCACTTGGAATATTGTGTGCTGTTCTGGTTGCCTCACTATGGGAAGGATGTGGAAGCTATTGAAAGGGTGCAGAGGAGATTTACAAGGATGTTGCCTGGATTGGGAGGCATGCCTTATGAAGATAGGTTGAGGGAGCTGGGTCTCTTCTCCCTGGAGGGATGAAGGTTGAGAGGTGACCTGATAGAGATTTATAAGATGTTGAAAGGAATAGATAGGGTGGATTCTCGAAGGCTATTTCCCAGGGCTGAAATGGTTGCTACGAGAGGACACAGGTTTAAGGTGCTGGGGGGCAAGTACAGAGGAGATGTTAGGGGTAAGTTTTTCACTCAGAGGGCGGTGAGTGAATGGAATCGGCTGCTGTCAGTGGTGGTGGAGCTGAACTCACTGGGGTCTTTTAAGAGACTTCTGGATGAGTACATGGGATTTAATGGGATTGGGAGTTACAGATAGTTCTATGGCCTGGTAAGTATAGATATGATAGACACAACTTGTGGGCTGAAGGGCCTGTTTGCGCTCTAGTGTTCTATGTTCAGTATGCCTTAATGACTATTAGCCAATGGCTCTGACATCCATCATTATGAAGTGCTTCAAAAGGCTAGTCATAGCATGAATCCGTTCCAGTCTCCCGGACTACCTGGATCCACTACAGTTTGCCTACTTCCGACATAGGTCCACAGCAAACACCATCTCCCTAGCCTTGCACTCAACCCTGGAACATCTACATGACAAAGATACTTATGCCAGACTTCTATTTATTGACTACAGCTCAGGCTTTAACACCATTATTCCGACAAAACTCATCTCCAAACTCCATGGCCTGGGCCTCAGCTCCTCCCTCTGTGATGGGATCCTGAACTTACTAACTCACAGACCACAATCAGTAAGGATAGGTAACAGCACCTCCTCCTCGATCATTCTCAACACTGGTGCCCCGCAAGGCAGTGTTCTCAGCCCCTACTATATTCCTTATATCTATGACTGTGTGGCCAAATTCCCCAACAACTTGATTGTCAAGTTTGCTGACGACACCACCGTAAAGGGTTGGATCTCAAGAATGACAAGACAGAGTACAGGAGTGACATAGAGAATCTGGTGAACTGGTGCAGCAACAATAATCTCTCAATGTCAACAAAATGAAGGAGATTGTCATCAACTTCAGGGAGCGTTGACGAAAACATACCCCCCGTCTATATCAACGGGGACTAAGTAGAAATGGTTGAGAGCTTCAAGTTTTTAGGTATCCAGATGAACAACAACCTGTCCTGGTCTCCACCGCCACCACCCCTCCCATGCTGACATTATAATTAAGAAAGTCCTCCAACACCTCCACTTTGTCAGAAGATAAGGAAATTTGGCGTGCCGGCTATGATTCTCACCAACTTTATACAGATGCATTCTTCCTGGTTGTATCACAGCTTGATATGGCTCCTGCTCTGCTCAAAGCCACAAGAAACTGCAAATGATTGAGAAGGTAGCCCAATCCATCACACAAACTGACCTCCCATCCGTTGCCTACACTTCCTGCTGCTTTGGCAAAGCAGCTAGCATAATTAAGGACACCACGCATCCCAGACACACACACTTCCACCCTCTTCTGTCTAGAAAAAGATACAAAAATCTGAGGTCACATGCCAACTGATTCGAGAACAGTTTGTTCCCTGTTTCTTCTAAATGGACTTTTACTTCGCATTAAGTTGATCTTTCTCTGCACCCTGGCTAAGACTATAACACTATATTCTGCACTCTTTTTTCTTTCCTTCCCTATATATGGTATGTTTTATCTATATAGCGCATAACAAATATACCTTTTGCTGTATGTTAATACATTGACAATAATAAATCAAATCAGGAAGGTGTATCTTTTACAGGGATAAACATAATCGTCCTGCTTATGCAGTGTCTGCTAACAAGGAGACAAGGAATGAGTTTCGCCGATATATGGCAGACCACCCGGACCGATACAACTACACAAAAGCACAGGTAAGAAGAAAGGAACAATAGGAATATTAACTACAGCCATACGTCAACATTAGGAGTTAGCCAGATCAGTGTGCAGGTTAGTAAGTGGCAAGCAGTACATTATCGGCAGTGTGACAGGGGGGGCATCTGGTGGAGGAATGGACAGGTGATGGTCTGTATTGAGAAATGGAGCAAGCAAGGGGCATACCCAGTGACAAAGTTATTAAACACTGGGGTTATACTCAGTAAGAAGTGTCACAACACCAGGTTAAAGTCCAACAGGTTTATTTGGTAGCAGAAGCCACAAACTTTCAGAGCACTGCTCCTTCATCAGATTAGTCCAGATACCCAGTGACAGTTATTATACATTGAGATTATACCCAGTGACAGAGGTATATTCAGTGACAAGAGTTATACATTGGGCTCATACCCAGTGAGAATGCGTTATACACTGGGGTTATACCTGGTGAGAGTGCGTTATACACTAGGGTTATACCCAGTGACCGAGCGTTATTACACACTGGGGTTATACCTAGTGACTTATTATATAATGGGGGTGGAGGTTTATACTCAGAATCTCCACACCCCGCTCTCCCCCCCCAATATATAATAAGTCACTAGGTATAACCACAATATAAAATAATTCTCGGACAATGGATATAACCCCAGAGTATAACTCTCAGTCACTGGATATAACCTTAATGTGTAATAACTCTCAGTCACATTTTATATCCAGTAAGGTTGTTGTTAGATGGGAACGGTTATACCCTGTGTTATTATTGGGGAGGATTATACCCACTGATTGTGTTATTGGAAGGATGGTTTATACCCAGTGAGTATTGTTATACAAGATGCAGGGGGGAGACATTGGGAGTCCCTTCAGGAAGTTCTGGGTGTGTAATGCTAACTTTTGCCTCAGAGCTGACATATCCTGTGTCTTTTCTGTTTTTATAGATTTCTGCACCGTTGTCCTCTGAACTTGAGTTTAAAAAAGCTGAAAAAAAGCGAGTTCAAAGAATGGCCAAAAAACAGAGAGAGAGAGAACTGAAAGCAGAGAAGAAGAGAATGGAAGAGGAGGAGATGGAGAAGAAGCGATATTCTGCCATGAGTGAGAGAGAAAAGGTATGAGGAGGTTAGCCCGGTGGGTGGCTTGGGGCACAGTAGTTAGCACTGCTGCCACACAGCACCAACGACCTGGGATTAGTTACTGGCTTGGGCCATTGTCTGTGTGGAGTTTGCATGCTGCCCTCACACCCCCACCCCCACCCCCACACCCTCCCCCCGTCCCCTGTTGTCTGCACGCTGCACCCCCCCCACCCCCCACCTGTCCCCGTGTCTGCACGCTGCGCCTCCCCCCCGTCCCCCGTGCTGCACGCCGCGCCTCCCCCCCGTCCCCGTGTCTGCACGCTGCGCCCCCCCCCCCGTCCCCCGTGTTGCACACTGCGCCTCCCCCCCGTCCCCCATGTCTGCACGCTGCACCTCCCCCCCCGTCTCCCGTGTCTGCACGCTGCCCCCCCCCCCCCGTGTCTGCACGCTGCGCCCCCCCGTCCCCGTGTCTGCACGCTGCGCCCCCCCCCCCCCCGTGTCTGCACACCCCCCCCCCGTCCCCCGTGTCTGCACGCTGCGACCCCCACCCCCGTGTCTGCACACCACCACCCCCGTCCCCTGTCTGCCGCTGCGCACCCCCCCCCCGTGTCTGCACACTGCGCCCCCCCCCGTCCCCGTGTCTGCACCCTGCGCCCCCCCCGTCCCCCGTGTCCTGCACGCTGCGCCCCCCCCCGTCCCCCATGTCTGCACGCTGCGCCCACCGTCCCACGTGTCTGCACGCTGCGCTCCCCCCCCCTCCCCGTGTCTGCACGCTGCGCCCCCCCCCGTCCCCCGTGTCTGCACGCTGCGCCCCCCTGTCCCCCGTGTCTGCACGCTGCACCCCCCCGTCCCCATGTCTCCCCCCGTCCCCGTGTCTGCAACCCACCCCCCTGTCCCCCATGTCTGCACGCTGCACCCCCCCCCGTCCCCACCATGTCTGCACGCTGCGCCCCCCCCCGTCCCCCGTGTCTGCACCCTGCGCCCCCCCGTCCCCCGTGTCTGCACGCTGCGCCCCCCTGTCCCCCGTGTCTGCAAGCTGCTCCCCCCCGTCCCCGTGTCTGCACGCTGCGCCCCCCTGTCCCCCGTGTCGGCCGCTGCATCCCCCCCCCGTCCCCCGTGTCTGCACGCTGCACCCCCCCGTCCCCCGTGTCTGCACCCTGCCCCCTGTCCCCCGTGTCTGCACGCTGCGCCCCCCCCGTCCCCCGTGTCTGCACCTGCACCCCCACCGCCCCCCCCCGTTTGTCTGCACGCTGCGCCCCCCCGTCCCCCGTGTCTGCACGCTGCGCCCCCCCCCCCTCCCCGCTGCACGCTGCTCCCCCCCCGTCCCCCGTGTCTGCACGCTGCCCCCCCCCGTCCCCCGTGTCTGCACGCTGCTCCCCCCCGTCCCCCGTGTCTGCACGCTGCGCCCCCCCGTCCCCCGTGTCTGCACGCTGCGCCCCCCCCCCTCCTCTCCCCCGTGTGTCTGCACGCTGCGCCCCCCCCGTCCCCCCACGCGCACCCCCCCGTCCCCCATGTCTGCACGCTGCGCCCCCGTCCCCCGTGTCTGCACGCTGCGTCCCCCCCCCCGTCCCCGTGTCTGCACGCTGCGCCCCCCCCCGTCCCCCGTGTCTGCACGCTGCACCCCCCCCGTCCCCGTGTCTGCACGCTGCACCCCCCCCGTCCCCCATGTCTGCACGCTGCGCCCCTGCACGCTGCGCCCCCCGTCCTCCGTGTCTGCACGCTGCTGCGCCCCCCCCCCGTCCTCCGTGTCTGCACGCTGCGCCCACCCCCCCCCGTCCCCCGTGTCTGCACGCTGCACCCCCCCCCCCCCCCGTGTCTGCACGCTGAGCCCCCCCCGTCCCCGTGTCTGCACCCTGCGCCCCCCCCGTCCCCCGTGTCTGCACGCTGCGCCCCCCCCCCCGTGTCTGCACGCTACGCCCCCCCCCCCCGTGTCTGCACGCTGCACCCCCCCCACCCGTGTCTGCACGCCGCGCCCCCCCCGTCCCCCGTGTCTGCACCCTGCCCCCCCCGTCCCCCCGTGTCTGCACGCTGCGCCCCCCCCCCCCCGTGTCTGCACGCTACGCCCCCCCCCATCCCCCGTGTCTGCACGCTGCGCCTCCCCCGTCCCCAGTGTCTGCACACTGCATCCCCCCCCCCGTCCCCCGTGTCTGCACGCTGCGTCCCCCCCCGTCCCCGTGTCTGCACGCTGCCCCCCCCCCCCCCGTCCCCTGTGTCTGCACGCTGCCCCCCCCCCGTCCCCCGTGTCTGCACGCTGCCCCCCCCGTCCCCTGTGTCTGCACGCTGCGCTTCCCCCCGCCCCCGTCCCCCGTGTCCCCCCCGTCCCCCATGTCTCCAACGCTGCGCCTCCCCCGTCCCCAGTTGTCTGCACGCTGCGTCTCCCCCTGTCCCCCGTGTCTGCACTGCGTCCCCCCCCGTCCCCTGTGTCTGCACGCTGCGCCTCCCCCCCGCCCCCGTCCCCCGTGTCCCCCCCGTCCCCTGTCTCCACGCTGCGCCCCCGTCCCCAGTGTCTGCACGCTGCGTCCCCCCCCGTCCCCCGTGTCTGCCGCTGCATCCCCCCCGTCCCCGTGTCTGCACGCTGCATCCCCCCCCGTCCCCCGTGTCTGCACGCTGCGCCCCCCCCGCCCCCTGCCCCCCCCCCCGTCCCCCGTGTCTGCACGCTGCCCCCCGTCCCCCGTGTCTGCACGCTGCGCCCCCCCCGTCCCCCGTGTCTGCACGCTGCATCCCCCCCGTCCCCCGTGTCTGCACGCTGCATCCCCCCCCCGTCCCCCGTGTCTGCACGCTGCATCGCTGCATCCCCCCCCGTCCCCGTGTCTGCAGGCTGCGCCCCCCCGTCCCCCGTGTCTGCACGCTGCGCCCCCCCGTCCCCCGTGTCTGCACGCTGCGCCCCCCCCCCCCGTGTGCACGCTGCGCCCCCCCCCCCCCGTCCCCTGTGTCTGCACGCTGCCCCCCCGTCCCCCGTGTCTGCACGCTGCGCCTCCCCCCCCCCGTCCCCGTGTCTGCACGCTGCGTGTCCACCCCGCCCCCGTGTCTCCACGCTGCGCCTCCCCCCCGTCCCCATGTCTCCACGCTGCGTCCCCCCCGTCCCCCGTGTCTGCACGCTGCGGTCCCCCTCTGCGCCCCCCCCCGTCCCCCGTGTCTTGCACGCTGCGCGTCCCCCGTGTCTGCACGCTGTCCCCCGTGTCTGCACGCTGCGCCCCCCCCGTCCCCGTCTGCACGCTGCATCCCCCCCCCGTCCCCCGTGTCTGCACGCCTGCCCCCCCCATCCACGCTGCGCCCATCCTGCACCCCCGTCCCCCGTGTCTGCACGCACGCCCCGCGTCCCCCCCCCCTGCGCCTCCCCGTCCCGTCTGCGCGCTGCGTGTCCCCCCCCGTCCACCATGCTGCACGCTGCGCCTCCCCCTCCCCAGTGTCTGCACGTGCATCTGCCCCCGTCCCCCGTGTCTGCACGCTGCGCTGCCCCCGTCCCCGTCTTGCCCCAGGTCCCCCCATGTCTGCACGCTGCCCTCCCCCCCTGCACGTCTGCACGCTGCGTCCCCCCCCGTCCCCGTGTCTGCACGCTGCTGTCCCCCCCCGTCCCCCGGTCTGCACGCTGCGTCCCCCCCCGTCCCCCGTGTCTGCACGCTGCGCCCCCCCCGTCCCCCGTGTCTGCACGCTGCGCCCCCCCGTCCCCCGTGTCTGCCGCTGCGTCCCCCCCCCCCCGTGTCTACCCCCCCCGTCCCCCGTGTTGCACCCCGTCCCCCGTGTCTGCACCCCCCCCCCCGTGTCTGCACCCCCCCCGCCCCCGTGTCTGCACCCCCCCCGTCCCCCGTGTCTGCACACCCCCCGTCCCCGTGTCTGCACGCTGAGTCTCCCCCCGTCCCCCGTGTCTGCACGCTGCGTCTCCCCCCGTCCCCGTGTCCACGCTGCGTCGTCCCCCTCTGCACGCTGCGTCTCCCCCCGTCCCCCGTGTCTGCACGCTGCGTCCCCCCCCCGTCCCCCGTGTCTGCACGCTGCGTCCCCCCCCCGTTCCCCCATGTCTGCACGCTGCGCCCCCCTGTCCCCCGTGTCTGCACGCTGTGTCCCCCACCCCCATAAATGCACACTTCCTCACCCTCGGGTCTGCATGGGTTTCGTCTGGATGCTCCAGTTTCCTTTCACAGTCTGAAAGGCATGTTAGTTAGATGGACTGGCCATGCTAAGTTGTCCCTTAGTGCCAAGGGCATTAGCAGAGTAAGTACATGGGGTTATGGGAATAGGATCTGGGTGGGATTGCAGTTGGTACTGACTTGATGGGCCAAATGTCTTCGTTATGCACTGTAGGATTGTTTGGCTGTAAAGGATCAGCTGAGAGTTGGGCAAGAGTGAGAGAGAATACTGTGTGTCAGGGAAGATGGAGAGTGAAACGACTGTGTGAGAGAGACAGCGAGAGCGGGGAGTGACTATCAGGAAGGGAGAGCAAGAGAGGGGGCCATGGAGAAGAGCATGATCAAGAAGGCATGCTGGGCAAAGAGTGAACGACACAGACAACTGATATCAGCCGCTGAGCGAACTAACAGCTCCACCCCCCACACTGTGAAGAGCACCCATTGTCCAGCTAGGATTGGGTAGACCAGGCTGACATTGAGCTGTGATTGGGGGGATGGAATGGTGTTGAGCTGTGATTGGGTGGGGAGATGGGACGGTGTTGAGCTGTGATTGGGTGGGGTAGGAATGACGTTGAGCTGAGGAAACGGGATAGTATTGAGCTGTGATTGGGTGGGGAAGGGATGGCGTGAGCTGTGATAGGGTTTGGGGGGGAATGGGATGGCACTGAGCTGTGATTGAATGGGGGTGAGATGGTGTTGAGCTGTGATTGGGTGGGAACGGGATGGTGTTGAGTTGTGATTGGGTGGGGACGGGATGGTGTTGAGTTGTGATTGGGTGGGGACGGGATGGTGTTGAGTTGTGATTGGGTGGGGACGGGATGGTGTTGAGTTGTGATTGGGTGGGGACGGGATGGTGTTGAGTTGTGATTGGGTGGGGGCGGGATGGTGTTGAGTTGTGATTGGGTGGGGACGGGATGGTGTTGAGTTGTGATTGGGTGGGGGCGGGATGGTGTTGAGTTGTGATTGGGTGGGGACGGGATGGTGTTGAGTTGTGATTGGGTGGGGACGGGATGGTGTTGAGTTGTGATTGGGTGGGGACGGGATGGTGTTGAGTTGTGATTGGGTGGGGACGGGATGGTGTTGAGCTGTGATTGGGTGCAGACAGGATGGTGTTGAGTTGTGATTGGGCGGCAGGGGGATGGTGTTAGAACATAGAACACTACAGCACAAACAGGCCCTTCGGCCCACAAGTTGTGCCGAACACATCAAAACCTACCCAGCCGTAGACCTATCTATAACCCCCAATCCCATTGGATCCCATATACTCATCCAGAAGTCTTTTAAAAGACCCCAGCGAGTTCGCCTCGACCACCACCGACGGCAGCCGATTCCATTCACTCACCACCCTCTGAGTGAAAAACTTTCCCCTAGCATCCCCTCTGTACTTGCTTCCCTGCACCTTAAATCTGTGCCCTCTCGTCGCGACCATTTCAGCCCTGGGAAATAGTCTCTGAGAGTCCACCCTATCTATTCCTCTCAACATCTTGTAAACCTCTATCAGGTCGCCTCTCAACCTTCGTCTCTCCAGGGAGAACAGTCCCAGCTCCCTCAACCTGTCTTCATAAGGCATGCCTCCCAATCCAGGCAACATCCTTGTAAATCTCCTCTGCACCCTTTCAATAGCTTCCACGTCCTTCCTATAGTGAGGCGACCAGAACTGCGCACAGTACTCCAAGTGTGGTCTGACAAGGGTCCTATAAAGCTGCAGCATTACCTCCTGACTCCTGAACTCAATCCCTCGATGAATGAAGGCCAGTACACCGTAAGCTTTCTTAACCACATCCTCCACCTGGGAGGCCGATTTGAGAGTCTTATGGACCCGGACCCCAAGATCCCTCTGCTCTTCCACACAGCTAAGACTCCTACCTTTGATAGTGTACTCATTCATCCCGTTGGATCTGCCAAAATGGACCACAACACATTTATCCGCGTTGAAGTCCATCTGCCACTTCTCCGCCCAGTCTTGCATCCTGTCGATGTCATGCTGCAACTTCTGACATCCCTCCAGACCATCCACAACACCACCGACCTTCGTGTCATCGGCGAACTTACTCACCCATCCCTCCACTTCCTCATCCAGGTCATTTATGAAAATGACAAACAGCAAGGGTCCTAGAACAGATCCCTGGGGCACTCCACTGGTGACCGACCTCCATGCAGAAAAAGAGCCATCCACAACCACCCTCTGCCTTCTGCAGGCAAGCCAGTTCTGGATCCACAAGGCCAAAGCCCCTTGGATCCCATGGCCTCTCACCTTCTCAAGAAGTCTTGCATGTGGGACCTTGTCAAATGCCTTGCTGAAGTCCATGTACACCACGTCCACTGCTCTTCCTTCGTCAATGTGTTCAGTCACATTTTCGAAGAACTCAATTAAGCTCGTAAGGCACGACCTGCCTTTTACAAAACCATGTTGACTATTTCTAATCAACCTAAACTTCTCCAAATGCTCGTAAATCTTGTCCCTCAGAAGCCTCTCCATCAGCTTACCAACCACTGAGGTCAGACTCACCGGTCGGTAATTTCCAGGACTATCCCTGTTCCCTTTCTTGAAAATAGGGACCACATCCGCAATCCTCCATCCTCCGGAACCTCTCCCGTCTCCATCGACGACGCAAAGATCATCGCCAGGGGCTCTGCAATGACATCCCTCACCTCCCACAATAACCTGGGGTACATCCCATCTGGTCCCGGAGACTTGTCTATCTTGATAGCATTTAAAAGTTCTAACACATCCGCTTCCTTAATATCTACATACTCAATCTTTTCAATCTGCCGCAAATTTGTAGTGCATCCTCCCAGATCACTTTCCACCGTGAATACTGAGGCAAAGTACTCATTAAGCACCTCTGCCATTTCTTCCGGTTCCATACAGACTTTTCCCCCTTCACCTTTTATAGGTCCTATCCCTTCTCTTCTCATCCTTTTACTTTTCACATATTTGTAGAAGGCCTTGGGATTCTCCTTAATCCTACCAGCCAAGGCCTTCTCATGACCCCTTCTGGCTCTCCTAATTTCCTTTTTAAGCTCTCTTCTATAAGCCTTATACTTCTCTAGATCCCCAACATCTCCTAGCTCTTTGAACCTTTTATACACCTTTCTTTTCCTGACTAGGTTCACCACAGCCTTCGTGCACCACGGTTCCTGTCCTACCAAAACCTCCTTGTCTCACCGGAACGTTGTCGTGCAAAGCTCCAGACAAGCATTCCTTGAATATCTGCCACCTTCCTTCTGTGCTTTTCCCCAAGAACACCTCCTTCCAGTTTATTCGCCCCAACATCTGCCTGATGTCTTCATATTTCCCCTTATTCCAGACAAACACCTTCCTAGCCTGCCTGATCCTATCCTTTTCCAATGCAAGGGTGAAGGAGATAGAATTATGATCTCCATCCCCAAGATGCTCTCCTACCGAGAGATCCATCACCTGTCCTGGTTCATTAGCTAGTACCAGGTCCAGTACAGCCTCTCCTCTCGTAGGCTTGTCCACGTGCTGTGTCAGGAAACCCTCCTGAACACACCTAACAAACTCCTCCCCATCCAAACCCCTTACCCTTGGGATATTCCAGTCGATGTTTGGGAAATTGAAGTCTCCCATCACAACAACTGTTATTTCTACATCTCTCCAGTATCTGTTTCCCTATCTGCACCTCAACTTCCCTGTCACTATTGGGCGGCCTATAGAATACACCCAGCAACGTCACCGACCCTTTGCTATTCCTAACTTCCACCCACAGAGACTCCGTAGACATTCCCTCCTCGGTATCCACCTTCTCTGCAGCCATGACACTGTCCCTGATCAACAGTGCCACTCCACCACCTCTTTTGCCTCCCTCCCTGTCCTTCCTGAAGGATCTGAATCCCGGGACCTGTAGTACCCAGTCCTGTCCCTGAGACATCCAAGTCTCTGTAATGGCCACCACATCACAATCCCAAGCAGCAATCCACGCCCTAAGTTCATCCACCTTATTTACTACACTCCTGGCATTAAAATAGACACAGCTCAGTCCCTCAGACTGGACATTTCCCTTCTCCCCCACTCGTCTAACCTGCCTCTCATCCTGCCTAGAGTCCTTCCCTACCTGGGAGCTAACTTCCTTGCTCCCAGTCTCCACATCACAATTCCCTCCCCCTAACCTTTCTAGTTTAAAGTCCCCCCAGTAGCCCTAGCCATTGTCCCCCATCAAACACTCCGAGGACAGGTACAGCACAGGGTTAGATATAGGGGAGCCGCTAGCGCAGTGCTTTTGTCACTGGATTAGTAATCCAGGGTACTCGATTTAATCAAACCACGGCAGGTAGTGAGACTTTAATGCAATAAAAATCCAGAACCAGTGAATGTCGACGATCAGGAACGCGTTGCATGAGTGTACTGAAGAGACGGATTCAACTGAGGTATTCAAGAAGGCATTGAATAATTATTCTCTCCACAAATATTGCCACAACTATTAAATATTTTCAGATTTTTATTTCACCCACCACTGAGTAAATTTTCAAATAATTAATCTGATTAATTATTTCATTGCCGTTTGTGGGAAGACAGAGCCTGAGGAAAGACCTGATTAAGGTCTCCAAAATTATGAAAGGTGCTGACAGGATAGATAGTCAGTTGTGTTGAGCTATGATTGGGTGGGGACGGGATGGTGTTGGGTGGTGGGTTGGGAGAGCTTTGAGCTGTGATTGGGTTGGTTGTGGGGAGGAGGGTAGGATAGCGTTGAGCTGGTTGGGGAACTCCAGCTCCATGAAGTTGTGTTCACTTTGTCCAGAATTCTAGCTGGCCCTCTGGTCTGAGAAAATAGCTTTATTCCTGAATATCATTCAGCAGAATAGTTAGTATCTTTGATACTAACTATACCCCAGAGCGTGCCAGATCACTGTGTGGGGTCGGCCTGAGGGTTACAGGTTCAGGAAGCACTGTAATTTAAAATTTCATTCTGTTCTTTTTTCCAGCGTGCTCTGGCTGCTGAGAAACGCTTCGTTCAACAATTGGCCAATAACGGAACAAGTAACACCAGGTAACAGAAACCTTATTGGACTGAACATGAAGCCGCACTGTCAGAGGGTCAGTGCTGAGGGAGCGCCGCACTGTCGGAGGGTCAGTGCTGAGGGAGCGCCGCACTGTCGGAGGGTCAGTGCTGAGGGAGCGCCGCACTGTCGGAGGGTCAGTGCTGAGGGAGCGCCGCACTGTCGGAGGGTCAGTGCTGAGGGAGCGCCGCACTGTCGGAGGGTCAGTGCTGAGGGAGCGCCGCACTGTCGGAGGGTCAGTGCTGAGGGAGCGCCGCACTGTCGGAGGGTCAGTGCTGAGGGAGCGCCGCACTGTCGGAGGGTCAGTGCTGAGGGAGCGCCGCACTGTCGGAGGGTCAGTGCTGAGGGAGCGCCGCACTGTCGGAGGGTCAGTGCTGAGGGAGCGCCGCACTGTCGGAGGGTCAGTGCTGAGGGAGCGCCGCACTGTCGGAGGGTCAGTGCTGAGGGAGCGCCGCACTGTGGAGGGTCAGTGCTGAGGGAGCGCCGCACTGTCGGAGGGTCAGTGCTGAGGGAGCGCCGCACTGTCGGAGGGTCAGTGCTGAGGGAGCGCCGCACTGTCGGAGGGTCAGTGCTGAGGGAGCGCCGCACTGTCGGAGGGTCAGTGCTGAGGGAGCGCCGCACTGTCGGAGGGTCAGTGCTGAGGGAGCGCCGCACTGTCGGAGGGTCAGTGCTGAGGGAGCGCCGCACTGTCGGAGGGTGACATTTGGGTGAGTTTTTTAATCCCACACTCAGCCTGCCCTCTTGAGTTGATGTAAATGATCCCACAGCCTCTATGTTCATGAAAATTAAGAGCATTCTCTACCATTTCCTGTGACCAATCTAATCCCTCAACATTCTCAATCAGATTATCTGATTAATTATTTCATTGCCGTTTGTGGGAAGACAGAGCCTGAGGAAAGACCTGATTAAGGTCTCCAAAATTATGAAAGGCGCTGACAGGATAGATAGTCAGAGACTTTTTCCTAGGGTGGAAGGGGGGAAAGTTTGAAGGAAATGTGTGGGGGAAGTTTCTCACACAGAGTGGTGGGTGCCTGGAACATGCTGCCTGAAGAGGTGGTGGAAGTGGGCACATCCAGGAGACGTCTGGATGAGTACATGAACAGAGGGGGAATAGAGGGATACGGACTGAGTAAGGGCGGAAATTTCTTTTTTTTTACTTTAGTTCATATCATGATCAGCACGGGCTTGAAGGGCCTGTTCCTGTGCTGTACCTTTCTCTGTTCTTTGTTAATCAGTTGCCAAGTTTTCTCTAACACACCAAAAAGTATCTTATTGGATATAAAAAGGCTTTGGTTATCCTGAGATTGAGTATTCTTCTGTGGGACGTGGACATTTTAGGCTGGCCAGCATTTATTGTCCATTCCTTTTTGTCCTTGAGAAGGTGGTGAGTTACTGCTTTGAGTGATTGATACAGCTAAGTGACTGGCCCCAGCATTTCAGAGGGCAGTTTCAAGTCAACTACTACAGGGTTTGAGTTTAAGGGCCATGGGGTTATGCTGCAACTATACCGAACCTTAGTGAGACCACATTTGGAATATTGTTTGCAGTTCTGGTCAGCTCATTATAAGAAGGATGTGGAAGCTTTGGAGAGAGTGCAGAGGAGATTTACCAGGATGTTGCCTGGTTTGGAGGTAGGTCTTATGAGGAAAGGCTGAGGGAGCTGGGGTTTCTCTCTTTACAATGGAGGAGCATGAGGTGACTTAATAGAGGTTTATAAGATGATGATGGGGATAGATAGAGTGGACGTGCAGAGACTATTTGCTGAAGTGGATGTACCTGTTACTAGGAGGCATAACTATAAGGTTCATGGTGGGAGATATAGAAGTGATGCCCAAGTTAGATTCTTCACTCAGAGAATAGTTGGGTGTGGAATGCACTGCCTGCTGTGATAGTAGAGTCAGACATTTTAGGAATTTTCAAAGATTATTGGATAGGCACATGGAGCACACTAGAATGATAGGGAGTGTGATAGCTTGATCTTGGGTTTGCACATAGCTCGGCACAACATCAAGGGCCGAAGGGCCTGTACTGAGCTGTACTGTTCTATGTTCTGTCTGCCATTCATCAGCTCACTGGACCAGTTGATCAAGATCCTATTGCAATTGGAGATAACTTTCTTCACTGTGCACTATGCCACCAATCTCAGTGTCATCTGCAAACTTACTAACCATGCCTCCTATATTCTCATCCAAATCATTAATATAAATGACAAATAACAGTGGGCCCAGCATTGATCCCTGAGGCACACTGCTGGTCACAGGCCTCCAGTTTGAAAAACAACTCTCTACAACCACCCTCTGGCTTCTATCAAGAAGCCAATTTTGCATCCACATAGATACTTCACCTTGGACCCCATGAGATTTAACCTTATGCAACACTACCATGTGGTACCTTGTCAAAGGCCTTGCTAAAGTCCATGTAGACAACATCAACTGCACTGCCCTCATCTACCTTCTTGGTTACCCCTTCAAAAAACTCAATCAAATTTGAGAGACATGATATTCCACTCACAAAGCCATGCTGACTGTCCCTAATCAGTCATTGCTTCTCTATATGCCTGTACCTTCCAACAATTTACCCACCACAGATGTGAGGCTCACTGGCCTGTAGTTCCCAGGCTTGTCCCTGCAGCCCTGTTTAAACAAAGACACAACACTTGCCACTCTCCAATCTTCAGGCACCTCACCATGACTATCGATGATTCAAATATTTCAGCTAGGGGACCTGCAATTTCCTCCTTAGCCTCCCACGTTGTCTTGTATCACACTTCATCAGGTCCCGGGGATTTATCTACCTTGATGCACTTTAAGACTTCCAGCACCTCCTTCTCTGTAATATGTACACTCCTCAAGACATCACTATTTATTTCCCCAAGTTCCCTCACATCCATGTTTTTCTCAACAGTAAATAATGATGAGAAATATTCATTTAGGATCTCACCCATCTGTTGTGGATCTGCACATAGATGACCTTGTTGATCTTTAAGAGGCCCTTCTTATTCTTTTGCACCTTTATGTATTTGAGAAGCTCTTTGGATTCTCCCTTGCCTTATCTGTAGGCCAGAGCCCACAGATTTCCTTCCCTAAAAGATATTAATGAACCAGATGGTTTTTCACACAATCAACAATGATTTCATGGCCATCAGTAAATTATTAATTCCAGATACTTTTATTGAATTCAAATTTCACCATCTGCCATGGCAGGATTTGGACCCGGGTCCCCAGAATAGTTGTGTTTCTGGATTAATACTCTAGGGATTATACCAAGAACAAAGAACAAAACAGCATGGGAAACAGGCCCTTCGGCCCAACAAGCATGCGCCGCCACCCCGATATTCCCACTTCTACCCATGATCCCTGTCATCCCTGTCCATGTTTATAGATATATGCATTAGAATTAAATTTGAGACAATTTAGGGAGAATTTGTTCTGCCAATCAGCCTAAGAGCACATCTTTGGAATGTGGGAGGAAACCGGAGCACCTGGAGAAAACCCTCATAATCACGAGGAGAATGCACAAACTCCCTCAGACACAGGCCCAAATCCATGTATCTGCACAGCACAGCGATTGTCACTGAGCTGTCGTGTTACCCATCAAATGGTACAGTCAAGCGTACACTAACAACGTGAAGCACTAGGATACTCTCGAAAAATCCAAGAGCAGCCCTCTCATGATCCATCATGTGTATGCCCCTTGTTAGACAAGGTGGACCAAAGTACCTGTAGGATAAAACAAATACATTAATAGCATCAACAATTTACACAGTTCCTAGGCTCCCAAGAACTCCCAAGGCTCATGATCCCTATTTTAAATCAGTTTTCTATACCCCTCCATTCCCATTCTGTTCATGTGCCCATCTAAATATTTCTTAAATAACTCCAGAGTGCCTGCCCCCACCACTTACTTGGCAGCGCATTCCATACCCCCATCACCCTCTGTGTGAAAAAACTTCCTCTAGCATCCAAATTATACCTTACCCCCCTCACCCTAAGCCCGTGACCCCTCGTGCTATTTGAGTCCATCCTAGGAAAAAGCTTAACCCTGTTTACTGTATCTATACCCCTCATAATCTTGTACACCTCTATTAGATCTCCTCTAAGTCTACGTCTTTCTAAGGAAAACAGTCCCAATTTGCCTAACCTCTCCTCGTAACTCAGACCTTCCAGACCAGGCAGCATCCTGGTAAACCTCCTCTGCACTCTCTCCAGACTCTCCACATCCTTCCGGTAGTAAGACAACCAGAACTGGACGCAGTATTTCAAGTAAGGTCTAATCAACATTTTATACAACAGCAACATTAAAGGCCAGCTCTTGTACTCTATACCCCTTCCTATAAAGGCTAACATACTATATGCTTTCTTCACAACCTTCTCCACTTGCTCTGCCACCTTCAGAGACTTGTTCACCTGCACCCCCAGGTCCCTCTGCGTTTCTATACTCTTAATAGGTCTACCCTTTATCATATACCTCCCCCTACATTCTTTCTCCCAAAATGCATCACCTCACATTTATCAGGATTGAATTCCATCTGCCATCTGTCTACCCAAGCTACCAGCCTATGTCCTGCTGCATCGCCTGACAATGCTTCTCACTATCCGCAAGTCCAGCCATCTTTGTATCGTCTGCAAACTTGCTGATCTCTCCACTTCCTCCCTCTTCCAAGTCATTTATATATATTACAAATAGGAAAGGTCTCAGTACCGAACCCTGCGGCACATCACTGGTTACCAACCTCCAGCTAGAAAAACACCCCTCCACTATTACTTTCTATCTCCTATTACTAAGCCAGTTACTTATCCATCTAGCTACCTGTCCTTGTATCCCATGAGCCTTGATCTTTTCAACAGCTTCCCTTACTGACGTCAAACTCACCGGCCTATAATTTCTAGGGTTATGCCTACTACCCTTTTTAAACAACGGTACAACATTAGCTATTCTCCAGTCCTCTGGGACCTCACCTGTGTCCAAAGAAGAGACAAAGATTTGCGTCAGGGGCCCAGCAATTTCACCTCGCACCTCCCTAAGCAGCCTGGGATAAATACCATCAGGCCCCGGAGATTTTTCAGTTTTAATGCTACCTAGGAGCTCTAACACTTCCTCCCTCGGTATGGATATTTTCCTCAACTGGTCCACAGCTCCCTCAGAGACAGGAGCTATCAACAAGCCCCTCTCCTTCGTGAATGCCGATGCAAAGTATTCATTCAGGATCTGCGCCATTCCCTCGGGCTCTAAGCACAGTTCCCCTCCTCTGTCCGTAAGATGTCCGATTTTTCCTCTAACCACCCTTTTATTCCTAACATAAGAGTAAAAAGCCTTTGGATTTTCCTTAGTCCTGTCTGCCAAAACCATTTCATGCCCCCTTTTTGCCCTCGTAACTCCCTGTTTGAGTTCTCTCCTACTCTCTCTATATTCCTCCAACGCTCTCTCTGTTCCCAGCTGCTCTGATCTAACATACGCCTCTCTTTTCTTCCTAACCAAGTCCTCAATCTCCTTAGTCATCCACGGCTCTCTAATCCTACCTTTCCCATCCTTCCTCTCAGCACATGTCTTTCTCGCAACATTTTCAGTATTCCCTTGAAAGAATCCCACGTGCCTCGCGTGGACTTACCCTCAAACAACTGTTCCCAGTCAGTTTCCATAAGTTCCTACCTAATCCGACCATAGTTAGCCTTCCCCCAATTCAGCACCCTCTCCCTAGGGCAACAAGCATCCTTTTCCATCTGTATCCTAAAGTAGACAGGATTGTGGTCACTTTTAGCCACTAGTTCCCCTACTACAACATCAACCAGCTTCCCTGGCTCGTTACTCAGAACTAAATCCAATATAGCCCCTTCTCTAGTTGGGCTAGCCACATACTGTTCCAACAATCCTTCCAGTACACATTTTACAAATTCCTGCCCATCCAAACCCCCAGCTCTAGGCACTTTCCAATCCACCCTAGGGAGATTAAAATCTCCCACTATAACGACTCTTCTTTCTGCACCTATCCAAAATGTCTTTACATATGCCTTCTTCAACTATCAGCGGGCTGTTGGGTGACCTATAATACACATCTACTACAGTAATTGCCCATTCCTATTCCTCAACTCCACCCACAGCGACTCCACTCCTAACTCCTCTATATTGTCCTCCCTCTGCACTGCTGTGATGCTCTCCTTAACTAACAACGCCACTCCCCCACCTCTTCTGGACCCTCCTCTGTCACGCCTGAAACACTTATACCCAGGAATATTCAGCTGCCACTGCTCCCCTTCCTTTACTTGCCGTCACTGCAACCACATCCAAGTTCCTCGCAAACATTAAGGCCCTAAGTTCATCAGTTTTTCCTGTTGTGCTCCTCGCATTGAAACAGACACACTCCAGACCTCCAAGCCCACTCGGAACCTCCTCCCTGGTGTATTTCCTCTCATCCAAACTTACTCTACCTCCCATCTCACTCTCTATCAAGTTATCGGTCTCATCCCCTCCCCGCCTCCATATTGAGAACTGTAAAACACAGCAGCGTATGGGTGGAGTAGGGCATGGTTTGAAATGCGTATACTTTAATGCAAGAAATATTCGCACTAAGATGGAGGAACTTGCAGCTTGGACCAGTACCTGGAACTTCGATGTTGTGGCCATTTCAGAGACATGGATAGAGCAGGGACAGGAATGGTTGTTGCAGGTTCCGGGGTTCAACTGCTTCAGTCAGAGTAGAGAAGGAGGTAGAAGTGGGGGAGGAGTGGCATTATTAGTCAAAGACTGTATCACAGTGACAGAAAGGAAGTTTGATGAGGACTTGTCTGTTGAGGTAGTATGGGCTGAGATTAGAAACAGGAGAGGTCACCCTGTTGGGAGTCTTTTATAGACCTCCTAAAAGTTCTAGAGAGGTAGAGGAAAGGATTGCAAAGTCGATCCTGGACAGGAGTGAAAGTAATAGAGTAATTGTTATGGGGGACTTTAACTTTACTAATATTGATTGGAATAGCTATAGCTCTAGCTCGTTAGCGGGGTCAGTTTTCGTACAAAGTGTGCAGGAAGGTTTTTTGACTCAGTATGTAGATAGGCCAACTAGAGGTGAGGCTACATTGGATTTGGTGCTGGGCAATGAGCCAGACCAGGTGTTAGGCTTGGAGGTTGGTGAAAATTTTGGTGATAGTGACCACAATTCGGTTACGTTCACCTTAGTGATGGATAGGGATAGGCATGAAGCTGGGGGCAGTAGTTATAGCTGGGGGAAGGGTAATTATGAGGCCATCAGGAGAGAATTAGGGTGCATAGATTGGACTAGGAAAATACAGGGACTGGGAACATCTGGAATGTGGAGCTTATTCAAGGAGCAGCTGCTGCGAGTCCTTGATAAGTATGTCCCTGTCAGGCAAGGAGGAAATGGTCGAGTAAGAGAACCTTGGTGTACGAAAAAAGTTGATTTGCTGGTTAAAAGGAAAAAAGGAGGCTTATGTCAGGATGAAGCTTGAAGGCTCGGTTAGTGCAATGGATAGCTATAGATTAGCCAGGAGGGAGCTAAAGAGTGAATTGAGGAGAGCTAAGAGAGGAAACGAGAAGACTTTGGCTGATAGGATTAAGGAGAATCCTAAAGCTTTCTTTAGATATGTTAAGAATAGAAGATTGGTTAGGACAAGATTAGGGCCCGTCATAGACAGCAGTGGGAAGTTGTGCGTGGAGCCTGAAGAGATTGGAGAGGCACTGAACAAATATTTCTCTTCGGTATTCACATAGGGAGATGTAAATGTAGTTATGGAGAGCACTGGGATACAGGGTTGCAATCTGTAAAGTATTGAAGTAGATAAGGAGGATGTGCTAGATATTCTTGAGGGTTTGAAGTTGGATAAGTCCCCTGGGCCGGACGGGATTTACCCTACCATTCTCTGGGAGGCGAGAGAGGCGATTGCAGAGCCTCTGGCTCTGATCTTCAGGTCGTCGTTGGTTACAGGTATAGTGCCGGAAGACTGGAGGATAGTGAATGTGGTCCCATTGTTCACGAAGGGGAATGGAGACTTTCCGGGGAATTATAGACTGGTGAGTCTTACTTCTGTTGTGGCAAAGTATTGGAGAGAATTATTAGGGATAGGATTTATAGTTATTTAGAGAGAAATGAATTGATTGGGGATAGTCAGTATGGTTTTGTGAAGGGTAGGTCGTGCCTTACTAACCTCATTGAGTTTTTTGAAAGAGTGACTAAAGAGGTGGATGGGGGTAAGGCGGTTGATGTGGTATATATGGACTTTAGTAAGGCGTTTGATAAGGTGGCCCATGGAAGACTTCTGCAGAAAATGCAGATGTATGGGATAGAGGGTGATTTTAGCTAATTGGGTTAGGAATTGGCTAGCAGATAGAAGACAGAGGGTAGTGGTTGATGGGAGATATTCATCGTGGAGTTCGGTGACAAGTGGTGTACCTCAGGGGTCTGTTTTGGGGCCCCTGCTGTTTGTGATTTTTATAAATGATCTGGATGAGGGTATTGAAGGATGGATTAGTAAAATTGCGGATGACACCAAAGTCGGAGGAGTGGTAGATAGTGAAGAGGGGTGTTATAGTTTGCAGAGAGACTTGGACAAGTTGCAGAGCTGGGCCAAGAGGTGGCAAATGAAGTTTAATGTGGAAAAGTGTGAGGTAATTCACTTTGGCAGGAATAACAAATGTGTAGAGTATAGGGTTAATGGTAGGACTCTCAATAGTGTTAATGAACAGAGGGATCTTGGTGTATATGTTAATAGATCCCTGAAAGTTGGCAATCAAGTCGATAAGGTTGTTAAGAAGGCATATGGAGTCTTAGCTTTTATGGTAGGGGGATTGAATTTCGGAGCCGCAACGTCATGTTGCAACTGTACAAAACTCTAGTGCGGCCGCACTTGGAGTATTGTGTGCAGTTCTGGTCCCCGCATTATAAGAAAGATGTGGAGGCATTGGAGAGGGTACAGAGGAGGTGTACCAGGATGTTGCCTGGTATGGAGGGCAGGTCTTATGAAGAGAGGCTGAGGGATTTGAGGTTGTTTTCATTAGAAAGGAGGCGGCTAAGAGGACACCTTATTGAAACATATAAGATGATTAGAGGTTTAGATAGGGTGGACAGTGATAGTCTTTTTCCTGGGATGGAGAAAGCTAGCACGAGGGGACATAGCTTTAAATTAAGGGGTGGTGGTTATAGGACGGATGTCAGAGGTAGGTTCTTTACCCAGAGGGTGGTAAGGATATGGAATTCCCTGCCAGCTGCAGTTGTAGATGCGCCACGTTTGGTGGCGTTTAAGAGGTTAGTAGATAAGTTTATGGACGAAAAGGGAATGGTTTAAGTTAGAGGGTCATTGCTTTTTCCTAATTGGTCGGCGCAACATCGAAGGCCGAAGGGCCTGTTCTGCGCTGTAATGTTCTATGTTCTATATTAGTTTAAACCTTGCCGAAACACTCCAGCTAACCTCCCAGCTAAGATATTCATGCCCTTCCCATTTAAATGTTCCCTGTCCCTTCTATACAGGTGCCCTTCTTCCACAAATACTTCCCAGTTATCCACAAATATGAAACCCTCTGCCCTGCACCAATTCTTCAGCCACACATTCAGCTGTAGGATCTTATTTCTCCTGGCCCTGGTAGTAGCCCTGAGATCGCCACCCTGGAGGCCCTGCTCTTCAGTCTACCCCCCAGCTCCCTAAACTGCCTTCGTATATCCTCCCTGCTTTTCCTTCCTACATCCTTCTCTCCAATGTGCATAATCACATCCGCCTGGGTCCCTTCACCCTTCAAAATGCCCTCTACCCTGTCAGACACCACTCTGCCACTGTCTCTTTTAATTGTGATATAAAAATACAAGATTGTTTCCGCTTTTGAGGGGCTCCTCTTACTCACTGTTTGACCCAATAATCATTGATGTTCATTTACCCAGGCGACACCTTTCCATCTCCCTGAAATTAGCCCTCATCTAGTCACAGACTTCAGATTTGGTTAGCCCTGCTCCTTTTCTACATGTGACTAATGTATCCCACATTCACTCCCGAGTATCTGTTATTCTATATATAAACCACCCCGAACCTCTCGATTAGATTCCAGTCTGTAACTCATTCCCGGGTATCTGTTATTCTATATATAAACCCCCCCGAACCCCTCGATTAGATTCCAGTCTGTAACTCACTCCCGGGTATCTGTTGTTCTATATATAAACCACCCCGAACCCCTCGATTAGATTCCAGTCTGTAACTCACTCCCGGGTATCTGTTGTTCCATATATAAACCACCCCGAACCCCTCGATTAGATTCCAGTCTGTAACTCACTCCCGGGTATCTGTTATTCTATATATAAACCATCCCGAACCCCTCGATTAGATTCCAGTCTGTAACTCACTCCCGGGTCTCTGTTATTCTATATATAAACCATCCCGAACCCCTCGATTAGATTCCAGTCTGTAATTCACTCCCGGGTATCTGTTATTCTATATATAAACCACCCGAACCCCTCGATTAGATTCCAGTCTGTAACTCACTCCCGGGTATCTGTTATTCTATATATAAACCACCCCGAACCCCTCGATTAGATTCCAGTCTGTAACTCACTCCCGGGTATCTGTTATTCTATATATAAACCACCCCGAACCCCTCGATTAGATTCCAGTCTGTAACTCACTCCCGGGTATCTGTTATTCTATATATAAACCACCCCGAACCCCTCGATTAGATTCCAGTCTGTAACTCACTCCCGGGTATCTGTTATTCTATATATAAGTTCCACCATTTGAAGGAGCTGGGTGAGTGTGTTATTTGGGAAGGGGGTTGATAGTTGTGCATTGTACAGTGCTGCCTCTGATGTGCTGGGCTGTTCCCTTTCTGCTGGTGACTTTTTTATTGCTTGTTGCTGTCCGCAGTCGCTGTTGGTTGTGTGGAGAGTCTCTGCTGGGCAGAGTTCCCTTTGAGTATCTGGATTACACCTTCTGCACCACACGCTGTCTCCAGGAACACAGGAAGCAGCAGAGACTGAAAGAGTAGCTCTGGAAACTCTGAGACACTTGCCCATATATCCTGGATCCTCGACATGTGACCTACAGATGTCCAAAGTGCCTAACCTAGCTGGAGGCAGCAGGAGCCACCCTATGGCAGGGAGAGGAGCTTTCTGCTGCAAGATTCGCTCTCTCACTGGCCTGTCCTTGGACACAGTAATTTCCTGTTTGTACTACTGACAGTAGCTCTGTGGGAGAGAGAGTTCCAAACAGAAAAGGAAAGCTGCATCCTTCACCAGATCGTTATGATGCATAGTCAGTGTTTTGTGAAGAAATAGGTGACACAGACCTCTGCAATGTCATCCTGAGAGGTCTATTTGCGGGGTGGAGGGTCTGACCTGTCAGTGTTACTTAGTCAGACCCTCGGCTGCACTGTACCCTCAGTGGAAATATCAGTAAGCCATGCTTTGGCAGTAAGCAAGGTTCTTTCTCATTCCCCACACCTCTCTTCTCTCTCTTCCTGATTCGTGACTCTGATTGTGTCTGTTTGCCCACTAATGGTTTTTTTTTACAGGGAGTTTACAATAATTCTATATTTTAATAATGGTTGTGTGGATGTTGGGTTGTTTCTGTTCAGGTACACTGCTGTTAATGAACATTCTCTGACAGTATTATCCAATTCCAATTGAAAATCCAATCAACAGCAATTAGACACAAGCTCACCTGATCAATGTGACTGACTTTAACTTCACTGGCAACTCAGGGTCTGGATGAACTTCATATTAACTAGAGTTTGGAAAAGGTTCTCGTCACCAACTCACAACCACTTGTTGTCTCACTCTCCTTGATCTAAGATGGTCTATTGTGCTGTTAAAGCTTCTTCATACACTGCTCCAACCCTTTATTCCCCAGAATACACAATGTAATATAGGTCTTGACTGTTTACTCTCCCCACAAGCAAATATTCCAATCGCATTTACTGTTGACTTCCTATCCAATCTAACTTTGGATGTTAAATTTTGATCTCACTCACTCAGAGTTAGCCCTTTAGTCTCACATCTTCCTCTATTTTTCCCACAAAGTTAGAAAATTACAGCTCAGAAACAGGCCTTTTGGCCCTTCTTGTCTACGTTAAACCATTTTCTGCCTAGTTCCACTGACTTCCACTTGAGGTCATATCCCTCCACACCCCTCTCGTCCATGAACCCGTCCAAGTTTTTCTTAAATGTTAAATGTGATCCCCCCCATTCACCACTTTATCCAGCTTCTACAACTTTCTCTGTGATCAATCTCGGACAGTTCCTTTGCAGGGTTAAATTCCTTGTTGCTGCTTTCATTATCTGCCTCATTTTAACTTTCACTTTGACTTCAATCTGTCCATTCATAAACTGTCCTCATGCTTTAATTTATTCCGATTGATGTTTCTAAACTCCAGTTATTTCTCTCTGCTCCTTCATTGAGTTCTTGCACTTCTTTTTCCTAGCTTGATCTTTTCCTTTTCTTTTCCAATGCTGAATTATGTCAAAATTTGCTCACTCTTATTTCTTAGTTTAAATTTAGTTCTGTTCCTTGGCCCACGTTCAGCATGTGCCTGAGCTGTTTCCCACAGCAACGATGTGAAGAACAAGGACGTTTCTGCTCATTCTGGTTATTATTTATTGCGCTGACTGAACCACACATCCTAGTCGTATTGTTGCTGCGGGATCTTGTGCCACAGTCACTATATTCCATTGATTTCAGTCATTGGGACAGTGAGGATGGTGATATCAGGTTATTCTAATAAAGTTCATTATGCTGGCTATTTACTAGTTTGTACAATAAAAGAGAAAACACATGATGTAATTTATGATTGGTCTGCAATTCACACACTGCTGATAATAGGAATGTAACAGGAGGGAGTGGTCAGTCCTGGCATTTACACTGGTTCCTTTAAAGGGTGCTGATAAACCAGGACCCCCTGACTATGAGATACCTCACAGAAACTTCCCCATTGGCCAACCTCATGTAGGACCAATTGCTTGGTTTGAGGATAGATCTCACAGACCAGAAAAGACCCAGGTTCCTCTCTGATCCATGTCCTCCTGAGGTAATTAGTGAGGGGCTATAGTAGGAGAAATCTGGATTCTATTGCTCTTTGCCCCAAGACTTATGAATGGGGAATACAATTCAGGCTCTGTTCTCATGGCCCAAATTCTTGCCACACCTATACACAACCTGAAATGGTGTGGTGTGGAATGTTATTGCATCCCTTTGAGAATAAGTGTCAGGACACATGGCAATTTCTTGCACGTGCAGGCAGCCCCCTGTGTAATGCAGATAATGCTGCATCAGTAAGCTGCTTTAAAAATGTACAAGAATTTGGTTCAAGGCTCTAGTCCCAACTGAAAATAAACCAGATTACACAGCAGAAGTGGCACATTCATTCTGTCCCCCTTCTAAACGCCGCCTGCCCTAATCATTGCTGACAAGACTCACTGATGAAGCTGTGTGCTATTCCAAGCATCTGTTCTATCATTATTGATCATCTAGCCATTGTTTCTCTGTGTAAATGTGTATGCAGCACCTCTAAATATTGGCAGCACGAAAGAGAGATTAACTATCGCTATGTCTGGACAGATTGTAAACCTGCAGCAGAAAGGTATAACTAACAACTCGCAGCTTCTCTTAATCCTTTGGGGTCAGGATTGCATGATTCAGAAATATGACAGAAGTTTTAACTGGGTCCTTCTCCAACTCCAGCACTGTCACGTTGTTTGGGGAATTTTCATTCAGTATGTTCTTGGGCACATACAGCGTCTCTTGGGGTCCTCGCTCTGACCAGTAACGCCCCACATTAAAACCGTTGATCCATAACTGACCCTGAAAGATAAGCAGGGATTTAGCTATCACATGCCATCACCCCCAATGTCCCCCATTTCTGATCATCCCTACATCCCATAAACACCCCCTCCCCAATCCTGACATCCTAGAAACCTCCCATGGTTGTGAATGCCTTCTGAGGGGAGTGGTTTTGGAAGCTCATGTGACTCATTCAGCCAATCAAGCTGAAGTGTATGAATGCAGGGTGGAGCATATGCTCTCCCAGACAACGTGGACGCGAGAGTTAAAATAATCAGAGTCATAGATTACAGAAATCGATTACAGAGCTCAGAAATAGGCCCTTTGGCCCAACCAATCCACGCTGATCATGGTGCCCTCTCAGCTAGCCCCAACTGTCCCTGTATGGCCTATATCATCTAGTCCTTCCCCAGCCATGTACTTATCCAAATGCTTTTTGAACCTGCCTTAGCCACTTTCTCTGGCAGCTTATTCCATACCCACACCACTCTCTGTATGAAAAAGTTGCCCCTCAGGTCCCTTTTAAATCTTTCCCTTCTTATCTTAAACCTATGCTGTCTAGTTTCCAATTCCCCTACCCTGGGAAAAAAAACTAAGCATTCATCCTATCAATGGCCCTGGTAACATTTACCTCACTCTCTATAAATTGTTATTCCTGTTAATAAATAGTTCTTTATTTATTCAACTTTGTGGCCACCGCTCTTTCCAAGATATTACATCTGTCTACAAGGTTCAATGGAGTATTTCTCTTTGCCACAGAGTGGCACAGCAAAACTCACAATATACAAGTTGTTGATGCTCATTCAGAAGGGTTGACTGTGGTCTTTGTGACACAGAAATTCTATCAACATGTTTGAGGACAACATTTCACCATAATTACTGATTATAAACCTCTACGGGGCTTAATACAAAACAAATACTATCTGGCAGGATAGAGCGTTGGACTTGATTGTTGGTCACTTACAACTTCCAGCACAGACAGGGGGAACAGATTCCTCTGTGTGCAACGGTGCTCGTCCCTATGTCTGACAGCAAGTTATTACTGGAGGAACTACATAAAGTCCACCAGGGATATCCAAGATGAAAAACGTTGTTCACAGATGTGTGTGGTGGTTTGAGTTAGACAGAGCTATAGAACATAACAGCGCAGAACAGGCCCTTCGGCCTTCAATGTTGCGCCGACCATTATAAAAAGCAATGACCCTCCAAACTAAACCATTCCCTTCTCTTCCATAAACTTATCAACTAAACTCTTAAACGCCACCAAACTTGGCGCATCTACAACTGCCGCAGGCAGGGCATTCCACTCCCTAACCACCCTCTGGGTAAAGAACCTACCTCTGATATACGTCCTATAACTATCACCCCTTAATTTAAAGCTGTGTCCCCTCGTGCTAGCTTTCTCCATCCTAGGAAAAAGGCTATCACTGTCCACCCTATCTAAACCTCTAATCATCTTACATGTTTCGATAAGGTCTCCTCTTAGCGCCTCCTTTCTAATGAAAACAACCTCAAATCCCTCAGCCTCTCCTCATAAGACCTGCCCTCCATACCAGGCAACATCCTGGTAAACCTCCTCTGTACCCTCTCCAATGCCTCCACATCTTTCTTATAATGTGGGGACCCGAACTGCACACAATACTCCAAGTGCGGCCGCACTAGAGTTTTGTACAGTTGCAACATGACGTTGCGGTTCCGAAATTCCATCCCCCTACCAATAAAAGCTAAGACTCCGTATGCCTTCTTAACAACCTTATCGACTTGACTGCTTACTTTCAGGGATCTATGCACAAATACACCAAGATCCCTCTGTTCATCAACACTATTAAGAATCTTACCATTAGCCCTATACTCTACACATTTATTATTCCTGCCAAAGTGCATTACCTCACACTTTCCACATTAAACTCCATTTGCCACCTCTCGGCCCAGCTCTGCAACTTGTCCAAGTCTCTCTGCAAACTATAACACCCCTCTTCACTATCTACCACTCCACCGACTTTAGTGTCATCTGCAAATTTACTAATCCATCCTTCAATACCCTCATCCAGATCATTTATAAAAATTACAACAGCAGGGGCCCCAAAACAGACCCCTGAGGTACACCACTTGTCACCGAACTCCACGATGAATATCTCCCATCAACTACCACCCTCTGTCTTCTATCTGCTAGCCAATTCCTAATCCAATTAGCTAAATCACCCTCAATCCCATACATCTGCATTTTCTGCAGAAGCCTTCCATGGGCCACCTTATCGAACGCCTTACTAAAGTCCATAACAAGCATGATTAAACACTGACCAGTGCCAGGTACACCTGCAGCCTAGGTGCATTTTTGGGAGTGGCTGGAGCATAAGAACAGCTGAAGCAGTTGCAGATAAGACTCCAGGTTGAATTTGTAGGCCCATTCCAGGGTACAGTGTTCACACTTACATTAGACACACACACTCAAATGGCTAGACATCTATGAAATGAAATCAAAGACATCTTTAGCAAGAGCAGTTAGACAAACCTTTGCCACTCATAGTTTGGTTTCGGACACAACATTTACCAGTGAGGAGTTCCAGTATGTCAAGCCATTGATTTCCACAGGCGCAGTCACTGCTTGCAGAAGGTGGATCTCTGGAAGACACCCTCTGTGTTCAAATGAAGGCAAGCATTCAGCAGAGCAGTGACACTGATCAGCTGTTGTGGGGAAGACTCACAGAAGCGTAATCACTGCTTCCAGAGGATGGACCTCACAAGAAGGCAAGCATTCAGCACAGCAGTGACGCTGATGGCTGTTGCAGGGAAAATTTGAATAACTGCAATCACTGCTTGCAGAAGGTGGACCTCCAGAAGATACCCTCTGGTTCAAGTGAAGGCAAGCATTCAGCAAAGGGCAGCAGAGCAGTGATGCTGATTGACTAAAAGAAGCCATTGGGCTTCTCAGCTTTTTGGCTAAGATCAAGTGTAGCATCAACACGCTGTATTTTGTTGAAGTCAGAAGGTTACATTGTGGCTTCCTTTGAAGCAATTTTTAAAAACAGCATCTCGTCCTTTTGGCTAAGAAGCAAATGAGATCACAACTTGAAGAAGGAGTTATACTTCCAATCAGCTTGGATCATGTAGATCAAGACCTGTCTTGTCAGCTTGGATCAGGAATGTCTCAATTTGTTGAGACTCTAAATTGGGATTGATTGGATTGAATTGGATTAAAAAAAAGAATCATTGGGGACTGGCACGTTCCAAGGTCCAGGACTACGTGCTGAGAGACGCGCTCAAGCTTGACACAGCCGCCACAAGGCACAATTGGGAAAGGCCACCATTTGAAACCTTTCAACCGCGGCAGCTGGAGGGCCCAGTAAATGTAGAACTCCCTTGGACTGCGTAACTGTGCTAATAAAGAACAAAGAACAAAACAGCACGGGAAACAGGCCCTTCGGCCCAATGAGCCCGCGCCGCCACCCCAATGTTCCCATCTCTACCCGCGATCCCTGTCCATGTTTATAGATCAGTGGATTTAAAAACCAAATTTGAGACAATTTAGGGAGAATTTGTTTTGCCAATTAGCCTAAGAGCACATCTTTGGGATGTAGGAGGAAACCGGAGCACCCGGAGAAAACCCACGCAAGCACGGGGAGAATGCGCAAACTCCCACAGACACAGGTCCAAATCCATGTATCTGCACAGCACAGCGATAGTCACTGAGCTGTCGTGTTGCCCATCAGAAGGTCCAGGTCAAGCGTACACGAACAATGTGAAGCAGTAGGATACTCTCGAAAAAGATCCAAGAGCAGTCCTCTCACGACCCATCTCGTGTATGCCCCTCGTTAGACAACAAGGTGGACCAAAGCACCTGTAGGATAAAAACAAATACATCAATATCATCATCTATTTACACACTTCCCAGGACTCCCAAGGCTCATGATCCCTATTTTAAATCAGTTTTCTATACCCCTCCATTCCCATTCTGTTCATGTGCCCATCTAAGTATTTCTAAATAACTCCAGAGTGCCTGCCTCCACCACTTTACTTGGCAGCGCATTCCATACCCCCACCACCCTCTGTGTGAAAAAACTCCCTCTAGCATCCAAATTATACCTTACCTCCCCTCACCCTAAGCCCGTGACCCCTCGTGCTATTTGAGTCCATCCTAGGAAAAAGCTTAACCCTGTTTACTCTATCAATCCCCTTCAAAATCTTGTACACCTCTATCAGATCTCCTCTAAGTCTACGTCTTTCTAAGGAAAACAGTCCCAATTTGCCTAATCTCTCCTTGTAACTCAGACCTTCCATACCAGGCAGCATCCTGGTAAACCTCCTCTGCACTCTTTCCAGGGTCTCCACGTCCTTCCAGTAGTAAGGTGACCAGAACTGGACACAGTATTCCAAATGAGGTCTAACCAGCGTTTTATACAACTGCAACATTAAAAGCCAGCTCTTGTACTCTATACCCCTTCCTATAAAGGCTAGCATACTATATGCTTTCTTCACAACCTTCTCCACTTGCTCTGCCACCTTCAGAGACTTGTGCACCTGCACCCCCAGGTCCCTCTGAGTTTCTATACTCTTAATAGGTCTACCCTTTATCATATACTCCCCCCCTACATTCTTTCTCCTGAAATGCATCACCTCACATTTATCAGGATTGAATTCCATCTGCCATCTATGTGCCCAAGCTACCAGCCTATCTATGTCCTCCTGCATCGCCTGACAATGTTCCTCACTATCCGCAAGTCCAGCCATCTTTGTATCGTCTGCAAACTTGCTGATCACTGATTAATCTGTAAGAACAACAGCACACAATGAAATGTGATGAATATATATAAAGAACTGAACTGTAATGAATGTAATATCTTGTAACTGAACGCCATAAAGAATTGTAAAAATGACTGGTCTTTTTTTCACTGTTTAATTATTGGATATGTCATTTTGCAATGGCTTATTTCAGTTTTTTTTAATGAATAAAGTATATTTTTGAAATTAAAAAAAGAGTTAAGGGGTTCTTGAGAAACATTAAGGTAGACAAGTCCCCAGGGCCTGATAGGGTATAGCCCAGAATACTGAGAGAGGCAAGGGAGGAAGTTGCTGGGGCCTTGATAGAAATCTTTGTATCCTCACTGGCTACAGGGAGGTCCCAGAGGATTGGAGAATAGTCAATGTTGTTTCTTTGTTCAAGAAGAGTAGCAAGAATAATCCAGGTAATCACAGGCTGGTGAGCCTGACATCAGTGGTAGGGAAATTATTAGAAAGGATTCTTTGAGAGGATTTATTCCCACTTGGAAATAAGTGGACATATTAGTGAGAGGCAACATGGTTTTGTGAAGGAGAGGTCGTATCTCATTATTTAATCGAGTTTTTCAAGAAAGTGACAAAGATGATTGATGAGAATAAGGCAGTGGATGTTGTCTATGTGGACTTCAGTAAGGCCTTTGACAAGGTCTCTCTTGGCAGACTGGTGCAGAAGGTGAAGTCGCTGGGATCAGAGGTGAGCTGGCAAGGTGGATACAGAACTGGCTCAGTCAAAGAAGAGAGGGTAACAGTGGAAGTGTACATTGCTGAATGGAGGGCTGTGACAAGTGGTGTTCCTCAGGGATCAGTGCTGGGACATTTGATTTGGAGGAAAATATAATTGATTTGATTAGTAAGTTTGCAAAGAACACAATGGTTGATGGAATTGTGGATAGCGATGAAGAGCATTAGAGGATACAGCAGGATATAGATCAGTTGGAGACTTGGGCGGAGAGATGGCAGATGGAGTTTAATCTGGACAAATGTGAGATAATGCATTTTGGAAGGTCTAATACAAATAGGAAACATACAGTAAATAGAACTTTTAAGAGTATTGATAGGCAGATGGATCTGGGTGTACAGGTACACAAGTCACTGAAAGTGGCAACGCGGGTGGAGAAGGTAATCAAGAAGGCATACGGCATGTTTGCATTTATCGGCTGGTGCACTGAGTTTAAAAATTGGCAAGTCATGTTGCAGCTTTATAGAATCTTAGGCTGCACTTGGAATATAGTGTTCAATTCTGGTCACCACACTACCAGAAGGATGTGGAAGCTTTGGAGAGGATACAGAAAATATTTACCAGGATATTGCCCTGGTATGGAGGGCATTAGCTATGAGGAGAGGTTGGAAAAATTTGATTTGTTCTCACTAGAATGAAGGTTGAGGGAAAACCTGATGTAAGGCTACAAGATTATGAGAGGCATGGACTGAGTGGATAGTCAGAAGCTTTTTCCCAGGGTAGAAGATTACTAGGGGGCAAAGGTTTAAGGTGCAAGGGGCAAGTTTAAAGGAGATATACAAGGCAAGTTATTTACATAGAGCATGGTACGTGTGTGGAATGTTCTGCCAGAGGAAGTAGTTGAGACGGAGACATTGACAGCACTTAAAAGATACACTTTGGACAGATACATGGATATGAAAGGTTTAGAGGGATGTGGGCCAAATGCAGGCAAATGAGATTAGTTTAGATGGACTTTTTGGTCGACATGGACCAGTTTGGACCAAAGGGCCTGACTGTGCCATACGTTCTCAGTGTGAGTTGATGCACTTGGACAGGACAAACAAGATGAGGGAATAACAAAGAACAAAGAATACATGATGAATGAAAGGACACTGGGAAACAAAGGGGCCTTAATGTACATTGGCCCCTTAAGGTAGCAAGACAGGTGTATAAAGTGGTCAAGGCATACGATATACTTGCCTTTATTAGTTAAATCATCAAGTTTAGAAGCAAGGAGGTTATGCTGGAAATGTATAAAACATTGGTTAGGCCACAGCTGGAGTACTGTGTGAATTTCTGGAATCCACATTGTAGGAGCACTGGAAAGGGTGCAGAGGAGTTTCACCAGGATGTTGCCTGGGCTGGAGAATTTTAATTCTGAAGAGAGATTGAATAGACTGGGATTGTTCCCTTGGTAAGAAGTCTCACAACACCAGGTTAAAGTCCAACAGGTTTATTTGATAGTGAATGCCACAAGCTTTCGAAATGCTGTTCCTTCGATAGGTGAGTGGAGTGTTCTGTCTATTCACTCAATGGAACTCTCCACTCACCTGATGAAGGAACAGCGTTCAGAAAAGGTTGTGGTGTTTATTATCAAATCAACCTATTGGATTTTAACCTGGTGTTGTGAGACTTCTCATTGTGTTTACCCCAGTCCAATGCCGGCATCTCCACATCATTGTTTCCTTGGAGCAGAAGAGACTGAGGGAGGACATGATTGAGATGTATAAAATGATGAAGGACATAGACAGGAAGAATCTTTTCCCCTTGAAGCAATGATCAATGACCAGGGGGCAGAGATTTAAGGCACGGAGCAGGGTGTTTCATGGGGATGAGAGGAAAAACTATTTCACCCAAAAGATGGGAGTCTGGAATTCATTGCCTGAAAGTGTGGTGGAAGCAGAGACTCTCACAACATTTAGACATGCACTTGATGCCAAGGCACGTTGCTGGAAATTGGGATTAGCATAACTGGGTGGTTTGTCTTTGACTGGCACAGATGTGTGGGCCAAAGGGTCTTCTTCTGTGTTGTAAGCCTCTTTGGTTCTATGACTGTGACTCAGAACTAACTGTCCTGTAATAAATTTGGCTGTTACTGCTTTCCTGGGAGACGCCATTCCCCCAACAGAATCCAAAGTGGTATATCTGTGTGGCAGCACGGTGGCATAAAGGATAACACTGCTGCCTCACTGCCAGGGACCCAGAATGTCACGGTGGCACAGTGATTAACGCTGATGCCTCACAGTGAAAGGGAGCTGGGTTCAATTCCGCCCTTGGGTCTCTGTCTGTGTGGAGTTTGTATGTTCTCCCCATGTCTGCAAGGGTTTCCTCCAGATGCTCTGGTTTCTTCCCACAGTCTAAAGATGTGCTGGTTAGGTTGATTGGTCATGCTAAATTGATCCTAGTCGGGTCGGGGCGGGAGAGGGTACCAGGGTAAATATGTGGGGTTATGGGAATAGGGCCTGGGTGAGATTGTAGTCAGTGCAAACTCAATGGCCGTGTTTCCTTCCACACTGTTGGGATTATGTGATCTGTTTTGCCAGGGAATAGCCACAAGAAGTTCCTGCATTGTCTGCCTAATCCTCTTATTCTGCCTGGGGATCACCCTTTCTGCTGTGAAGTTTTAGCGTGAGGTGAGACCAGAGTGAGATTGAGCCAGAATGAGGATATCGGGAATTTGGAGTGGGTAACTATTCATAAGTGTTGGTAAGTTTTTCTCTTTGTTTCCCATTTTAAATTCAATACTTCTTTTTATATTAAAGCCTGGTTTAAGGTTGAATAAGAACTGACCCAGTTAGCTGAGTGGCAGTTATCTGACAATGCATTGAAGCCTGATTAGGGCTTCAATAGGTATGAAGACTGAGGAATTTCAAACTGATGTGTGAGTCATTCTAGCTCACCTCAGCTGGACATAAGCCAGTGGTTTTGGCAGGTATACAACCAATGAGCCTGCACGTATCAGTGAGAGAGAGTTTAGAGTGGGAGTTTGGTGGTGAGGGGAAAGAGATGCTGATTTGAAGGAGGTGAGAGGCGGACCTGTGAGGGAGGGTCGAGGTGAGAGGCGGACCTGTGAGGGAGGGTCGAGGTGAGAGGCGGACCTGTGAGGGAGGGTCGAGGTGAGAGGCGGACCTGTGAGGGAGGGTCGAGGTGAGAGGCGGACCTGTGAGGGAGGGTCGAGGTGAGAGGCGGACCTGTGAGGGAGGGTCGAGGTGAGAGGCGGACCTGTGAGGAGGGTCGGGTGAGAGGCGGACCTGTGAGGGAGGGTCGGTGAGAGGACCTGTAGGGAGGGTCGAGGTGAGAGGCGGACCTGTGAGGGAGGGTCGAGGTGAGAGGCGGACCTGTGAGGGAGGGTCGAGGTGAGAGGCGGACCTGTGAGGGAGGGTCGAGGTGAGAGGCGGACCTGTGAGGGAGGGTCGAGGTGAGAGGCGGACCTGTGAGGGAGGGTCGAGGTGAGAGGCGGACCTGTGAGGGAGGGTCGAGGTGAGAGGCGGACCTGTGAGGGAGGGTCGAGGTGAGAGGCGGACCTGTGAGGGAGGGTCGAGGGTAAGTTGGAGATAGCAAGAAATCAAACTGTGATGTCACAGCCAGCAGGTAAGTGATTGGGCTGGGAACTGATAAGTAGTTTTTCCTTTTTTTCTCTTTTCTGACCTTGGCATTGTAGTTGTTGGAAAGTTAAATTAAACCATAGCAGGAGATCCCAGACCCCTATCATGCTCCTCTTGTGTGATGTGGGAATTCAGGAACTCTTCCTTTGACAAGGTGCTGTGCTGGAGACTGTTCAGTAAGTGCCCATGGAGTGAAGGGTAAGATCTTGGCAAGGATAGAGGATTGGCTGATTAGCAGAAAGCAGAGAGTGGAAATAAAGTTTTTTTCAGGATGACAGCTGGTGACTTGTGTGCCTCAGGGGTCAGTGCTGGGACCATAACTTTTCACAATATATATTAACGATCTCAAGGAAGGAACTAAAAGCAGTGTTGCTAAATTTGCAGATGATATAAAAGTATGTAGAGAAACAGATAGTATTCAAGAAGCAGGGGGACTGCAGAAGGACTTGGACAGGTTAGGAGAATGGGCAAAGAAGTGGTAGATGGAATACAATGTGGAAAAGTGTGAAGTTTTACACTTTGGAAGGAGGAAAGGAGGCATAGACTATTTTGTAAATGGGAAAATGCTTAGGAAATCAGAAACACAAAGGGACTGGGGAGTCATTGTGCAAGGTTCTCTTAAGGTTAACGTGCAGGTTCAGTCAGCAGTTACGAAGGCAAATGCAATGTTATCATTTGTGTCGAGAGGGCTAGAATACAAGAGCAGGGATGGACGTTCTGGGGCTGTATAAAGCTCGGGTCAGACCCCATTTGGAGTATTGTGAGTAGTTTTGGGCCCATATTGAAGGAAGGATGTGCCAGCCTTGGAAAGCATCCAGAGGAGGTTCACAAGAATAATCCCTGGAAGAACAAAGAACAACACAGCACTGGAAACAGGCCCTTCGGCCCAACGAGCCCGCGTTGCCGTCCTAACGTCTTAATGACATATAGGGACAATTTGTTACCCAATCAGCCTAAGAGTACATTTTTGGGATGTGGGAGGAAACCGGAGCACCCGGAGAAAACCCACGCAACCACAGGGAGAACGCGCAAACTCCCGCAGACACAGGCCCAAATCCATGTGTTTGCACAGCAACAGCGATAGTCTCTGAGCTGTCATGTTGCCCATCAGATGGTCCAGTTTAAGCATACACTAACGACATGAAGCACTAGGCCACTCCTGAAGCAACATCCAGGAGCAGCTCTCGCACGACCTGCCGCATGCACGCCCTTGTTGGTCAACAAGGTGGACCGAACATCCTGTGGAAACAAATAGGATATTTAAACAGTCCTACTATATCCCTCTATCTGCAGACCGCTCATGTGGCTGTCCAAGAGACCCTTAAACAACCCTAGCGTGCCTGCTCCCACCACCTTACTCGGTAGTGCATTCCACACCCCCACTACCCTTTGTGTGAAAAAATGCCCTCTAATATTAGTCTTATACATAGCCCCCCTCACCCTAAGGCCATGACCCCTCGTTCTATCCTTTTCTAATGGTGGAAAAAGCTTACCACCATTTACTCTATCTATACCCCTCATAATCTTATATACCTCTAATAGATCCCCTCTCAGCCGACGTCTTTCAAGGGAAAACAACCCCAGTGCTTTCAATCTTTCCTCGTAAGACAGCCTTTCCATACCAGGCAGCATTCTGGTAAATCTCCTCTCTCCAGGGCCTCCACATCCTTCCAGTAGTAAGGCGACCAGAACTGGACGCAGTACTCCAAGTGAGGCCTAACCAACGTTCTATACACTTGCAACATCAGACTCCTACTCTTGTATTCTATACCCCTTCCTATGAAGGCTAACATACCATACGCTTTCTTTATCACATTCTCCACCTGTACTGACACCTTCAGAGACTTGTGAACCTGCACCCCCAGGTCTCTCTGCGTCTCTATACTCCGGATAGTTTTACCTTTTATCCTATAACTCCCCTCTACATTATTCCGGCCAAAATGCATCACCTCGCATTTATCCGGATTAAATTCCATTTGCCATCTATCTACCCAATCTACCAGCCTATCTATGTCCTGTTGTATTGCCTGGCACTGCTCCTCAGTCCCCGCCAATCCAAGCATCTTAGTGTCATCAGCAAATTTGCTGATCACACCACCTACCCCCTCTTCCAAGTCATTTATATAAACCACAAATAGAAGAGGTCCTAGTACTGAGCCCTGTGGCACACCACTAGTGACACACCTCCAGTTGGAAAAAGAGCCTTCCACTACTACCCGCTGTCTCCTCCTCCCAAGCCAGTTCTCAACCCATCTACATACCTGGCCCTGTATCCCATGCGCCTTCACCTTTTCTATCAGCCTACCATGAGGAACCTTGTCAAACGCCTTACTGAAATCCATGTAGACGACATCAACGGCTTGTCCTTCATCAACCGTTTTTGTCACCTCTTCAAAAAATTCCACTAGATTTGTAAGGCACGACCTCCCCTTAACGAAGCCATGCTGCGTATCCCTGATCAGATTGCAGCGCTCCAGATGTTCATACATCCTGTCCCTGAGGATCCTCTCCGTTAGCTTACCTATAACTGAAGTCAAGCTCACCGGCCTATAGTTCCCTGGGTTATCCCTCTGACCCTTTTTAAACAACGGTACTACATTTGCTATCCTCCAATCCTCTAGGACCACACCTGTGTCCCTGGAGTGAAGACTTGTCGTATAAAGAACGGTTGAGAACTCCAAGTCTGAAAATTGTTGGAGTTTATAAGGATGAGGTGGGATCTTATTGAAATTTACAGGATGCTGCGAGGCCTGGATAGAATGGATGTGGAGAGGATTTTTCCACTAGTAGAAAAACAAGAACCAGAGGGTACAACCTCAGGCTAAAACAGAGATGAGGAAGAATTTCTTTAGCCAGAGAGTAGTAGATCTGTGGAACTCTTTGCCATAAAAGGCTGTGGAGGTCAGGTGATTGAGTGTCTTTAAAACAGAGATAGATATGTTCTTGATTAATAAGGGGTCAAGGGTTATGGGGAAAAGGCAGGAGAATGGGCACAAGAAAAATATCAGCCATGATTGAATGGCAAAGCAGACACAATGGACTGAGTGGCCTAATTGTGCTGCAATATGTCTTCTGGTGTCCCTGACCCCTTCACATGCAAGAAATGTATCCAACTGCAGTTCCTGTTAGATCATTAGACAGCTCTGGAACTGCGGATGTATTCACTTTGGAGCACCCATGATGTAGAACATAGAACATTACAGCACAGAACAGGCCCTTCGGCCTTCGATGTTGCGCCGACCAATTAAGAAAAAGCAATGACCCTCTAACCTAAACCATTCCCTTTTCATCCATAAACTTATCAACTAACCTATTAAACGCCACCAAACTTGGCGCATCTACAACTGACACAGGCAGGGCATTCCATACCCTTACCACCCTCTGGGTAAAGAACCTACCTCTGACATCTGTCCTAAAACCACCACTCCTTAATTTAAAGCTGTGTCCCCTCGTGCTAGCTTTCTCCATCCTAGGAAAAGGGCTATCACTGTCCACCCTATCTAAACCTCTAATCATCTTATATGTTTCAATAAGGTCTCCTCTTAGCCGCCTTCTTTCTAACGAAAACAACCTCAAATCCCTCAGCCTCTCCTCATAAGACATGCCCTCTATACCAGGTAACATCCTGGTAAACCTCCTCTGTACCCTCTCCAATGCCTCCACATCTTTCTTATAATGTGGGGACCAGAACTGCACACAATACTCAAGTGCGGCCGCACTAGAGTTTTGTACAGTTGCAACATGACGTTGCGGCTCCGAAATTCAATCCCCCTACCAATAAAAGCTAAGACTCCGTATGCCTTCTTGACAACCTTATCGACTTGACTGCCTACTTTCAGGGATCTATGCATATATACACCAAGATCCCTCTGTTTATCAACACTATTAAGAATCCTACCATTAGCCCTATACTCTACACATTTATTATTCCTGCCAAAGTGCATTACCTCACACTTTTCCACATTAAACTCCATTTGCAAGTTCTGCAGGCATAGAGGACTTTAACTTTCCCAACATTGACTAGGATGCTATAGCATTAGGGGCTTGGATAGAGAGAAATTTATTGTGTATTCAGGAGGAATTTCTCATTCAGTAAGTGAATGGCCTGACTAGAGAGGGGGCAAAACTTGACCTCCTCTTGGGAAATGAGGAAGGACAGGGGACAGAAGTGTTGGTAAGGGATCACTTTGGGACCAGTGACCATAATTTTAAAGATAACTATGGACAGCAGTAGGTGTGGCTAAAAAGTTAAAATTTAAATTAGGGCAAGGCCAATTTTGATGGTATTAGGATCTTTCAAAAGTTGACTGGGGGAATTTGTCTATCTAATATGCAAAGGGCATCTGGTAAATGGGAGGTTTTAAAAGTATGTTTACTGGGTTCAGGAGAAGCAGATTCCTTTTAGAGTGAAGGGCAATGCTTTACAGGTGCATCATAGAAAGCATTCTTTCTGGTTGTATCACAGTTTGGTATGACTCCTGCTCTGCCCAAGACCGTAAAGAACTGCAAAAGGTTGTGAACGTAGCCCAATCCATCACAAAAACCAGCCTCCCATCCATTGACTCTCTCTATAGTTCCCGCTGCCTCAGCAAAGCGGCCAGCATAATTAAGGATCCACACACCACGGACGTTCTCTCTTCCACATCTTCCCTTGGGGGAAAAAAATACAAAAGTCTGAAGACACGTACCAACCGACTGAAGAACAGCTTCTTCCCTTCTGCCATCAGACTTATATTAACTTGATCTTTCTCTACACCCTAGTTATGATTGTAACATTACATTTTGCACCCTTTCCCTTCCTTCTCCATGAACGGTGTGCTTTGTCCATATAGCGCACAAGAAACAATACTTAACACTGTATATTCATACATGTGGCAATAATAAATTAAATCAAATCGAAATGATAGTAATGAACCCTGGATGATTTGGGATATTGAGGCCCTGGAGTCACAGTGATCGGTGGTATCTATTTTACTATCTGTAAATAGCTAATTCTGTTAATAAATAGTGTTACACCACTTGGTGGTCACCACTCTTTCCAAGGTATTATACACCCCTCCTGCAATCATCCCGACATCTCATAAACACATCCAGATACACACTCACCTTGGCCCAGCCTTGCAGCCAAATATAAGTATCCTGAGCCTCTGGTGACATGAAGGTTCCATAGAAGAAGGTAGGTCCCTCACCCATTGATTTCACTCCTTCCTTAGGTACAGAATGCGGCCAGCCTTTTCCAATGGCATCATCTATCGCCAAGGTGAACATGGACCAGTTGGTGAGTTCAGTGGAGACAAGTGACAGGTTTTTTATGAGGCCCTGATTAGAAAATGAGAGGTAATGAGTTCAAAGTGAGGCTTTGCAAAGTGACAGTCTTATGCAATCCTCTGTTCCATTGACTCAATGAGATAATGTCCTGTTTGCCCTGCTCCTGGCCCCAAGTACAGGAGCAGGAGGAGCTCAGTCTGCAGAGTCTTTCTCTGTCAGCCAGTGAGATACTGAGCCACACTCACACATGCATACACATACACACAATTCTTACAAAACTCATCTCCAAATTCTGTATTCTCAGACCCCTATTATACTCCTTATACACCTATATATTCCTCTCCAACTCAATTTTCAAGTTTGCTGATCAAAAACAATGATGAGACAGAGTATAAGAATGAGATAGAGAATCTGGTGAACTGGTGTAGCAACAATAATCTCTCCCTCAATGTCAACAAAACGAAGATTGTCATCGACCTCAGGAAACGTAAAGGAGAACACGTCCCTGTCTACATCAATGGGAACAAAGTAGAAAGGGTCAACAGCTTAACATTTTTAGGTGTCTAGATCACCAACAATCTGTCCAGATCCCCCCTTGCCAATGCTATAATTAAGAAAGCCCACCAATGCCTCTACTTTCTCAGAAGATGAAGGAAATTTGGCATAAAAGCTACGATTCTCCAACAGTTACAGATGCACCACAGAAAGCATTCTTTCTGGTTATATGACAGCTTAGCATGACTCCTACCCAAGATCACAAGAAACTACAATGCGTCATGAATGAAGTTGGCATATGATGTTGCAGTTATATAGAATACTGGATAGGCCACATTTGAAATACTGCATCCAGCTTTGGTTGTCACACTCAAAGAACAAAGAACAAAACAGTGTGAGAAACAGGCCCTTCAGCCCAATGAGCCCGCGCCACCATCTCTATGTTCCTACTCCTACCCATTATCCCTGTCTATGTTTATAGGTCTATACATCTGAGACAATTTAGGGAGAATTTGTTCTGCCAGTCAGCCTAAGAGCACATCTTTGGGATGTGGGAGGAAACCGGAGCGCCCAGAGAAAACCCATGCAAGCACGGGGAGAATGTGCAAACTCCCACAGACACAGGCCCAAATCCACGTATCTGCACAGCACAGCGATAGTCACTGAGCTGTCGTGTTGCCCATCAGATGGTCCAGGTCAAGCGTACACTAACAACGTGAAGCAGTAGGATACTCTCGAAAAGGATCCAAGAGCAGTCCTCTCACGACCCATCGCGTGTATGCCCCTCGTTAGACAACAAGGTGGACCAAAGCACCTGTAGGATAAAAACAAGTACATCAATATCATCATCTATTTACACACTTCCCAGGGACTCCCAAGGCTCATGATCCCTATTTTAAATCATTTTCTATACCCCTCCATTCCCATTCTGTTCATGTGCCCATCTAAGTATTTCTTAATAACTCCAGAGTACCTGCCTCCACCACTTTACTGGGGCATTCCATACCCCACCACCCTCTGTGTGAAAAAACTCCCTCTAGCATCCAAATTATACCTTACCCCCCTCACCCTAAGCCCTGACCCCTCATGCTATTTGAGTGCATCCGAGGAAAAAGCTTATCCTGTTTACTCTATCTATACCCCTCATAATCTTGTACACCTCTATTAGATCTCCTCTAAGTCTACGTCTTTCTAAGGAAAACAGTCCCAATTTGCCTAACCTCTCCTCGTAACTCAGACCTTCCATATCAGGCAGCATCCTGGTAAACCTCCTCTGCACTCTCTCCAGAGTCTCCACGTCCTTCCGGTAGTAAGGCGACCAGAACTGGACGCAGTATTCCAAATGAGGTCTAACCAACGTTTTATACAACTGCAACATTAAAGGCCAGCTCTTGTACTCTATACCCCTTCCTATAAAGGCTATGCTTTCTTCACAACCTTCTCCACCTGCTCTGCCACCTTCAGGGACTTGTGCACCTGCACCCCCAGGTCCACCTGCATTTCTATACTCTTAATAGGTCTACCCTTTATCATATACCTCTCCCCTACATTCTTTCTCCTGAAATGCATCACCTCACATTTATCAGGATTGATTTCCATCTGCCATCTATCTGCCCAAGCTACCAGCCTATCTATGTCCTGCTGCATCGCCTGACAATGTTCCTCACTATCCGCAAGTCCAGCCATCTTTGTATCGTCTGCAAACTTGCTGATCATTCCACTTACTTCCTCTTCTAAGTCATTTATATATATTACAAATAGAAGAGGTCCCAGTACTGAGCCCTGAAGCACACCACTAGTGACCGACCTCCAGCTAGAAAAACACCCTTCCACTATTACTCTCTGTCTCCTATTACCAAGCCAGTTACTTATCCATCTAGCTACCTGTCCTTGTATCCCATATCAGAAGGACATGGAGGCTTTGGAGAAAGTACAGAAAAGGTTTACCAAGATATTGCCTGGTATGGAGGGTCTTAGCTGAGGCAAGATTGAGTAAACTAGGATTGTTCTCTCTGGAAAGGTGGAGGGTTCAGGGGCGACCTAATAGAAGTTTGTAAAATTATGAAGGGCATAATAGGGTGAACAGTTGAAAGTTTTTTCACAGGTCAGAAATGACAAATAGAAAGAGTCACAAGTTCAAGGTAAGAGGAGGGCAAGGTTCAATAAAGATGTGCAGGGTCACTTTTCACACAGAGGGTGGTGGAGGCCTGGAATGCACTACCAAGCAAGAGGCTAGCGTCATTTAAGACTTATCTAGATAGCCACATGAACAGACTGGGAATAGAGGGACACAATTGGATGGTCTAATTAAGAATACATGATGGGTGCAGGCTTGGAGGGCCGAAGGACCTGTTCCTGTGCTGTATTGTTCTTTGTTCTAGTTCATCACGCAAACCATTAACTCTATCTACACTTCCTGGAACCTTGTAAAAACAGCCAGCGTAATCAAAGACTCCATGCACCCTGGAAATAATATCTTCCACCTTCTGTCAGGAAAAAGATACAAAAGTCTGAGATCACGTACAAACTGACTCAAGAACAACTTCTTCCCTGCTGCCATCAGACTTTTGAATGGACCTACCTCGCATTAAGTTGGTCTTTCTCTACACCCTGGCTATGACTAACACTACATTCTGCACTCTCTCCTTTCCTTCTCTATGATCGATATGCCCTGTCTGTCTTCCATGCAAGAAAAAAATAACTTTTTACTGTATACTAATACAAGTGACAAAAATCAAATCATTCACACTCACTCAGATATACACACTCACACACAGACACTCATACTCCAGTCATCATTTGTGCCTGAAGATGGAAATGAAAAATCTCCCAGGGCTTCACCAGAATGTTATCAGGGCAAGAAAAGTTTAACTGAGGAGGAATTGGATAGGTTGAGGTTATTTTCCCTGGACCAAAGAAAGTTGAGGGGTGACTTGATAAGGCAAAGAGATAGAGTGAACAGGATAAAACTATTTCCTTTGGTGGAGAATTCTAGAATCAGGGGACATAGATTCAAGGTAAGTGGCAGAAAGTGCAAAGGGGACATGAGGAAGAGGTTTTTATGCAGAGGGTGGTGGGTGTCTGGAATTTCCAAGTTGGTGATGGATGCAGAGACCCTAAAGTCTTTTAAAAAGTACCTGAGTCTGCACCTTAAGTGCACCTTAAGCTACAGGGCTATGGGCCAGGTACAGAATGGTGGGATTAGAAAGAACACCTGCGTGTCCACGGACTGACATGGACAAGATGGGCTGAATGGCCTCCTTCTGTGCTGAGATTTCTCCTGGCTGTCGTTCATTGAACAACAAGTACTGCTCCCACAGCAACCGCACCACCGCGCACCCCCCCCCCCCCCCCCACCCCCGGCCTCCTTCACTTATCCCATAAGGCATCTTAAAGATCCAAACAGTGTCTCCAGGTCATGTGTAGATTTCACTGTCTCTACCTTATACCCTAATGAGCTACACCTTTCAGTGCCTCAGCCTGATGCTGCAGTGAGCCACACCTTTACCTTCAGGTCCATAAGGCAGCTTCCAAAGTTGATGCGTCCCATGTTCTCAACCACAATGTCCAGCAGATCGCCCTTGTTGCCGGTGATGTTTAAGGTGAGAATATTGTCCCGTTCCAACACACCCTGATACACCTACAACACAGGCAGCAAATGTCACACCCTCTTACTCTGCTGATGGCTAAGTAATCTCAAGGGTTAAAGCTGACAACCAATCATTGCTCACTCACCCCGTTCACCAGGACGTACCCTCGATCGTGCACTCCATTCAGTGACATCAAGGGAAGAGGATTCTCCATGCTTTGCGGGAGCAGAGTGCGATACAGCATAAACCCGTAATACTGAAACAGAAACAGGACACTGGCAGTCAAAGACATTGCAAAGTCCTCACCTCCCAACCCCTTATCAGGTCAGACTCATACCAGTTCTCTGTTCATACCTGAAACTTTACCATGATTCTACCTAATGAAACATGACATGGTTGTTCATCAGCACAGCTGGCTGGGCCACATCTGGATCTACCAGGTCCAGTAATCTTGTGAAACCAAAATGATCCAACTGTCTTCTGATCACAATAAATACTTGTTGACCACTTTCTCTCTTGCCCCTCTCCACAACACCACCACCTCCTCTATCACCCCACCCCTCCCTGCTACTGAAACAATTTTGGATCCAGTTTGATATTTTTCCCATTGGATCCCATGATCTTTTACTTTTCTGACCAACGTGTAGAGGAGATTTACCAGAATGATGCCTGGTTTGATGAGACAGTGCCTTTAAGAAATGTAGTTAAATCATGTTTCTTCTGAAGGGTATGTTTGAAATTCAGCTCTGTTTACAGTGTCGCTTCATCTACTCCAGGCTGCTTATACAGTGTGACTGAAGAACAATTGATTCTAGATAATGGGATGCTTGTTTTAATCTGAACTCATATATTTTGTTTTTTTTCTCTGGGGTTTCAGAGTAGGGTTTAATTAGGTTGATTGACAAGTGAGAGTCATGTGAATGGGCAAAGCTAAACTTACAGAGACAAGCAGGCATATTCTGCTTGTGTCTGAAAGAAGCAAGAGGTGTTTTTTTCTGTCGCTCTCTCTCTCTCTCTCTCTTTAGAGTTTGCTCTTCAGGACCTGCTGGAAAAGGCAGCCTGTATACCAGCATGTGAGCCTCTGTGTCATCTGCTAACTGATTTTGAAAAGGACTTTCAATCTATGAGGAATATTCTTAAATTGGAATTAATAGAGAGAGGCTGGCAGATAAAAACTGTAATGGTGTCATGTTTAGGTATTTCACTTGGTAAAAGTTAAGCTAATTCATTCACTATACATAAATTGTATTGTTAAATAAAGTTTGTTTTGGGAAAAAAAACACTGGATTAAAGCAAATTACTGCGGATACTGGAATCTAAAACTAAGAAAGAAAATGCTGAAAAATCTCACTAGGTCTGGTTGCAAAGATAAGGAGAGAAAAGAGCTGATGTTTCAAGTCTAGATGATCCTGTACAATCAGCTCTTTTCTCTCCTTTCAGATGCTGCCAGACCTGCTGATTTTCCAGCATTTTCTCTTTTGTAGAACATAGAAAAACTGCAGCACAAACAGGTCCTTTAGTCCACAAGTTGTGTCGAACATATCCATACCTACTAGGTTTACCTATAACCCTCTATCTAAGTTCTGTGTACTCATCCAGAAGTCTCTTAGAAGGCCCTATTGAATTTGCCTACACAATCGACGGCAGCCGATTCCACTTACCCACCACCTTTTAAGTGCAAAACTTACTCCTGACATCTCTTGTATACCTCCTCTCCATCAGCCTAAACTTGTGTCCTCTTGTGGCAGCCATTTCAATCCTGGGAAAAAGCCTCTGAAAATCCACCCAATCAATATCTCTCAACATCTTACACACTTCTATCAGGTCCCCTCTCATCCTTTGTCTCTCTAAGGAGAAAAGACCGAGCTCTCTCAACCTATCCTCATAAGGCATGCTACTCAATCCAAGCAACATCCTTGCAAATCTCCTCTGCACCTTTTATATGGCTTCCATATCTTTCCCGTAATGAGGCAACCAGAACTGAGCACAATACTCTAAGTGGGGTCTGACCAGGGTCTTATAAAGCTGCAACATTATCTCTTGACTCCTAAACTCAATTCCTCGATTGATGAAGGCCAGTACACCATAGGCCTTCTTAACCATATTCTCTACCTGCAAAGCCAATTTGATATTCCTACGAACCCGGACCCTAAGATCCTTCTGATCTTCCACACTGCTAAGAGTCTTAAAACAGCTTCAAGTTTTTAGGTGTCCAGATCACCAAACTGTCCTGGTCCCCCCATGCTGACAGTATAGTTAAGAAAGCCCACCAATGCCTCTACTTTCTCAGAAGACAAAGGAAATTTGGCGTGTCAGCTATGACTTTTACAGATGCACCATAGAAAGTATTCTTTCTGGTTGTATCACAGCTTGGTATGGCTCCTGCTTTGCCCCAGGCCATAAGGAACTGCAAAAGGTATTGAACGAAGCCTAATTCATCATGCAAACCTCCCATTCCCTGATTCTGTGTAAATTTCTCACTGCCTCAGCATATGGCCAGCATAATTAAGGATGCTACACACCCCGGACATGCTCTCTCTTTTTCCGTCTGGAAAAAGATACAAAAATGACGTACCAGCTTCTTCCCTGCTACTGTCAGACTTTTGAATGCTCTTACCTTGCATTAAAATGATCTTTCTCTATACCCTAGCTATGATGTAACACTACATTCTGCACTTTCTCGTTTCCTTCTCTATGAACCGTATGCTTTGTCTTTCTTGTGCAAGAAACAATATATTTCACTGTTTATTAGTAAATGTGACAATAATAAATCAAATCAAAAGTTAATTTGCAGGTAATGAAGAAGCAAATGGAATTTTGTCCTTCATTGCGAGAGGGATGGAGTTTAAAACAGCGAGATTATGTTGCAGCTGTATAAGGTGTTGGTGAGACCACACCTGGAGTTACTGGGTACAGTTTTGGTCTCCTTACTTGAGAAAGGATTTACTGGAACTGGAGGGAGTTCAGAGGAGATTCACTAGAACCATAAAACATTACAGCACAGAAACAGGCCTTTTGGCCCTTCTTGTCTGTGCCGAACCATTTTTCTGCCTAGTCCCACTGACCTGCACTTGGACCATATCCACAACCCTCTCATCCATGGCCAAGCTTTTCTTAAGTGTTAAATGTTAAAAGTGAGCCTGCATTCACCACTTCATCTGGCAGCTCATTCCACACTCCCACCACTCTCTGTGTGAACTCTTTCCTAATATTCTCTTTAAACATTTCCCCCTTCACCCTTAACCCATGTCTTCTAGTTTTTTTTCTCCCCTAGCCTTAGTGGAAAAAGCCTGCTTGCATTCACTCTATCTATACCCATCAAAATCTTATACATCTCTATCAAATCTCCCCTCATTTTTCTACGCTCCAGAGAATAAAGTTCTAACCTATTCAACCTTTCTCTGTAACTCAGTTTCTCAGGTCCCAGCAACATCCTTGTAAACCTTCTCTGCACACAATACTCTAAATTCGGCCTTACCAATGTCTTAGAACATAGAACAGTACAGCACAGTACAGGCCCTTCAGCCTTCGATGTTGTGCCGAGCTATGTCCAATCCCAAGATCAAGCTATCCCACTCCCTATCACTCTGGAGTGCTCCGTGTGCCTATCCAATAATCGCTTGAAAGTTCCTAAAGTGTCCGATTCCACTATCACAGCAGGCAGTGCATTCCACACACCCCAGCCACTCTCTGAGTAAAGAATCTACCTCGAACATCCCTCCTATATCTCCCACCATGAACTTTATAGTTATGCCCCCTAGTAACAGCTATATCCAGCTGAGGAAATAGTCTCTGAACATCCACTCTATAATCCCTCTCATTATCTTATAAATCTCTATTAAGTGTTTGCCCGCTAATCCCTCTAACTTAATGCATCTCAGGATTCTAAGGGGCATGGCCGATCCACTTAGACGCACATCTTTGGACTGTGGGGGGAGACCGGACAGCCTGGGGAGACCTACACAGACACCAGGAGAATGTGCAAACTCCACACAGAAGTGACCCAAGCCAGAATCGAACCCAGGTCCCTGGAGCTGCGAAGCAGTAGTGCTAACCACGGTGCTACCGTGCCGTCCTTCTCTCTTAAAGCTTCCTGTACAATGAGATCAACTGGCCGCTAACCTGTTTAACTTCACTGCAGCGGGAAGGTGGCGTGAACAGCTGGTAAGTGTCAGTTGAGCTGTGGGGGCACGTCTCTGAGTCAAGACCCACATCAGAATGCATCGTTCGGGCTCCAACACTACGATTGCAGTGCTGAGGGAAGGCTGCATTATCAGAAGCACCAACCTTTGAATGTGATGTTAAACTGCGGTTTTAATTTGACCTTTCTGGTGGATGTCAATTTTTTGTTTGCACTCCAAAAGAGCATTTTGGAATGTTTTCATTACAGCCACTTGTACACTTTTTATGGGGAGGCAGTGGTATTGTTGCTGGACTAGTAATCCAGAGATCCAGGGTAATTTTCTGGGGACCCGGGGTTTGAATCCCATCATCACTGATTGTGAAATTCGAATTCAATCAAAATCCAGAATTAAAAGTCTAACGATGGCCATGAAACTATTGTGGGAAAAATCTATCTGGCTCATTTCACTAATGGATGCCACAAGAGGACGCAGGTTTAAGGTGATGGGGAGTAGGTACAGAGGGGATGTCAGGGGTATGTTTTTCACTCAGAGGGTAGTGGGTGAGTAGAATCGGCTGCCGGGTGTAGTGGTGGAGATGGATTTGATAGGGTCTTTTAAGAGACTTTTGGATAAGTACATGGGACTTAGTAAGTTGTAGCTAAGCCTAGTAAGTAGAGACATGTTTGGCGCAACTTGTGGGCCGAAGGGCCTGTTTGTGCTGTATTTTTCTGTGTTTTTATGTAAGTCGCCTCTCATCCTCCTCCGTTCCAAAAAGAAAAGCTCCCTCAATCTTTCCTCATAAGACCTACCCTCCAAACCAGGCAGCATCCTGGTAAATCTCCTCTGCACTCTCTCCAATGCTTCCACATCCTTCTTAGAACATAGAACATTACAGCGCAGAACAGGCTCTTCGGCCCTCGATGTTGCGCCGACCAATTGAGAAAAAGCAATGACCCTCTAACCTAAACCATTCCCTTTTCGTCCATAAACTTATCTACTGACCTCTTAAACGCCACCAAACTTGGCTCATCTACAACTGCAGCAGGCAGGGCATTCTATACCCTTATCACCCTCTGGGTAAAGAACCTACCTCTGACATCCGTCCTATAACAACCACCCCTTAATTTAAAGCTATGTCCCCTCGTGCTATCCTTCTCCATCCAAGGAAAAAGATTATCACTGTCCACCCTGTCTAATCCTCTGATCATCTTATAGTGAGGTGACTAGAACTGGACACAATATTCCAAATGTGGTCTCACCAAGGTTGCAACATAACCCCAAAGCTCTTAAACTCAAACCCCCTGTTAATAAATGCCAACACACTATAAGCCTTCTTCACAGCTCTATCCATGCAAGTGGGAAGCTTCAGAGATCTGAGGATATGAACCCCAAGATCTCTCTGTTCCTCCACACATTCCTCACAACCCTGCTGTCAGCCTTGTAATCCACGTTCAACTTTGTCCTACCAAAATGAATCGCCTCACACTTATCAGGATTAAACTCCATCTGCCACTTTTCTGCCCACCTCTGCATCCTATCAATGTCTCTTTGCAGCCCACAAGAACCCTCCAACTCATCCACTACTTCACCAATCTTGGTGTCATCAGGAAATTTACTAACCCACCCTTCAGCCCCTACTTCCAAGTCATTGATAAAAATCACAAGTAGCAGAGGACCCAGCACTGACCCCTGTGGTACACCACTGGTAACTGGTCTCCAGTCTGAAAATTTTACCTCCATCGCCAACTCTGTTTTCTATGAGACAGTCAGTTACTTATCCAATGGCCAAATTTCCTTCTATCCCACACCTCCTTATCATCTTCATGAGCCTAGCATGGGGAACCTTATCAAACTCTTTCTAAAATCCACATGTACGATATCAACTGTTCTACCTTCGTCCACATATCTAGCTACCTTCTCAAAAAATTCAATCAAATTTGTGAGGCAGGATTTACCCTTCATGAAACCGTGCTATCCCAGATTAAACTGAATCTTAAAATAAGTTAAAAATAAGATCTTAATCAGGAGGTTTTGATTTTATTTGTATTGTCATACATATTAACATAAAGTGAAAAGTATTGTTTCTTGTGCACTATACAGACAAAGCATACCATTCATAGAGAAGGAAAGAGAGTGCAGAATGTAATGTAACAGTCATAGCTAGGGTGTAGAGAAAGATCAGCTTAATGTGAAGTAGGTCCATTCAAAAATCTGGCAGCAGATGGAGACCTTTACATATTTAAGTGGATGAAAAGTGGGCAGAGGTTCATCATAGAACATAGAACACTACAGCACAAACAGGCCCTTCGGCCCACAAGTTGTGCCGAACACATCAAAACATACCCAGCCATAGACATATCTATAACCCCCAATCCCACTGGATCCCATATACTCATCCAGAAGTCTTTTAAAAGACCCCAGCGAGTTCGCCTCGACCACCACCGACGGCAGCCGATTCCATTCACTCACCACCCTCTGAGTGAAAAACTTTCCCCTAGCATCCCCTCTGTACTTGCTTCCCTGCACCTTAAATCTGTGCCCTCTCATCGCGACCATTTCAGCCCTGGGAAATAGTCTCTGAGAGTCCACCCTATCTATTCCTCTCAACATCTTGTAAACCTCTATCAGGTCGCCTCTCAACCTTCGTCTCTCCAGGGAGAACAGTCCCAGCTCCCTCAACCTGTCTTCATAAGGCATGCCTCCCAATCCAGGCAACATCCTTGTAAATCTCCTCTGCACCCTTTCAATAGCTTCCACGTCCTTCCTATAGTGAGGCGACCAGAACTGTGCACAGTACTCCAAGTGTGGTCTGACAAGGGTCCTATAAAGCTGCAGCATTACCTCCTGACTCCTGAACTCAATCCATCGATGAATGAAGGCCAGTACACCGTAAGCTTTCTTAACCACATCCTCCACCTGGGAGGCCGATTTGAGAGTCTTATGGACCCGGACCCCAAGATCCCTCTGCTCTTCCACACAGCTAAGACTCCTACCTTTGATAGTGTACTCATTCATCCCGTTGGATCTGCCAAAATTGACCACAACACATTTATCCGCGTTGAAGTCCATCTGCCACTTCTCCGCCCAGTCTTGCATCCTGTCGATGTCATGCTGCAACTTCTGACATCCCTCCAGACCATCCACAACACCACCGACCTTCGTGTCATCGGCGAACTCACTCACCCATCCCTCCACTTCCTCATCCAGGTCATTTATGAAAATGACAAACAGCAAGGGTCCTAGAACAGATCCCTGGGGCACTCCACTGGTGACCGACCTCCATGCAGAAAAAGAGCCATCCACACCCACCCTCTGCCTTCTGCAGGCAAGCCAGTTCTGGATCCACAAGGCCAAAGCCCCTTGGATCCCATGGCCTCTCACCTTCTCAAGAAGTCTTGCATGTGGGACCTTGTCAAATGCCTTGCTGAAGTCCATGTACACCACGTCCACTGCTCTTCCTTCGTCAATGTGTTCAGTCACATTTTCGAAGAACTCAATTATGCTTGTAAGGCATGACCTGCCTTTTACAAAACAAAATCAGTTGGTATTGTCAGGAGGATACATAAAGGAGGTGTTATGAGGAACACGAGATACCAGTAGGAGGTCATTTGACAGTGAAGAAAACTCAAGCAAAAATATTTTTATTTGCCTGGATGCATAAAGATGTTGTTAAATGTTGCTGTATGTGTCACACATGTCAGATAACAGGGAACCTGAAGCAGTGATAAAACTTTAACACCCATTCCAGCACTTGAGGAAGCTTTTACAAAAATCTTAATTGTAAGGATTCCTCCCTAAAACAAAAAATGGGAATCAGTTTGTATTGACCATAATGGATGTGTCTATTAGACTTCCAAATATTACACAATATTACACGAAAAAGATTACAGAGGAGTTACTTAAATTTTTTTTTACCAGATATGGATTACAATCAAATTTTATGTCACAGTTGTTCAGAGAAGTTATGGATAGTTTAGGAGTAAAGTAATTTTAATCATCTGCATACTATCCAGAATATCAGAGAGTTTAGAATGGTGGCATCAAACTTTGAAGATAATGTTGAGGACTTATTGTCAAGATTATCCAAAGGATTGGGATAAAGGAATTCCATTTGTACTTTTTGCAATTAGAGATGCACCTTATGAATGAGCTAAATTCCGTCCATTTGAATTGATTATTGGTCATGAGGTAAGAGGAGCACTGAAATTGATGAAAGATTGCATGTTTAAATATAATAATTGTCTCATCTCTGGAATCTCCTCTAACCTTGCAATGGGGTAACTGAGCTCTGCACCTCCTCACATAATGGGCTTACCCCCATTTCTTTCAGATTGTGTGCATTCCCAGATCCTCCTCAAACCTTTCATCCCGCTGAGACTTGAGGAAGATTTGGGTGTTTCAGTGATGGGCCCAAAAGCATTCCTTGATTTTCTTTGCATTTCCAAGCTGGATTTTACCACAATCTGTGCCATGTACCCATGATACCGAACTTGTCGGAATGGAACCAATCTGTGAAACAAGCCCTGCTACTTAAAAATGGACGTATTACCAATAGGCAGCATGACTTTGTACAGGGAAGGTCATGTCTCACAAACTTAATTGAGCTTTATAGGAAATGATAAAGATGATTGAGGGTAGGGCAATGAATGTTGCCTACACGGACTTTAGCAAGGCCTTTGACAAGGTCTCTCATGGTAGGCTGACATGGGATCCGCAGTGAGCTGTTGAAATGGATACAAAAATGGCTTGGTCATTGATGATGTGGAGATGCCAGTGTTGGACTGGGTAAACACAGTAAGAAGTCTGACAACAACAGGTTTAAGTCCAATCAATTTATTTGATAGTAAACTCGCAAGCTTTCAGGGTTTGCTTCTTTATCAGGTGAATGGAGAGTTCTGGCCTCAGACAGAGCAGAGAACAGCACAGACAGCACAGACTGAGCTGTCGTGTTGCCCATCAAATGGTCCAGGTCAAGCATATACTAACGATGTGAAGCAGTAGGATACTCTCGGAAAAGGTCCAAGAGCAGCCCTCTCATGACCCATCGTGTGTATGCCCTTTGTCTGTATTGTCTCCAGACAGCACAGTAAGTGAGGTTGTCATGGGGGTTACAGATAGTGTGACATGAACCCAGGATCCCGGTTGAGGCCGTCCTCATGTGTGTGGAACTCGGCTATCAGTCTCTGCTCAGCGACTCTGCACTGTCGTGTGTTGTGAAGGCCCCCTTGGAGAATGTTTACCCGTAGGTCAGAGACGGAATACCAGTGACCACTGAAGTGTTCGCCAACAGGAAGGGAACAGTTTTGCCTGGTGATTGTCGAGCGATGCTCATTCATCCGCTGTTGTAGCGTCTGAATGGTCTTCCCAATGTACCATGCTTCACAGAACATAGAACATTACAGCGCAGTACAGGCCCTTCGGCCCTCGATGTTGCGCCGGCCAGCGGACCCTCTAACCTAAACTATTCCAACATCATCCATATGCCTATCCACCGAACATTTGAATGCCCCCAAAGTAGGCGAGTCCACAACTACTGCAGGCAGGGCATTCCACGCTCTCACCACCCTCTGTGTAAAGAACCTGCCTCTGACATCCGTCATATAACTACCACCTCTTAATTTAAAGTTATGTCCCCTCGTGTTGGTCATCACCATCCGAGGAAAAAGGCTCTCACTATCCACCCTATCCAATCCCTTGATCATCTTATACGCCTCAATTAGGTCACCGCGTAACCTTCTTCTCTCTAATGAAAATAACCTCAGCTCCCTCAGCCTTTCCTCATAAGGCCTTCCCACCATACCAGGCAACATTCTGGTAAACCTCCTCTGCACCCTTTCCAATGCTTCCACATCTTTCTTATAATGCGGCGACCAGAACTGTATGCAATACTCCAAGTGCGGCCACACCAGAGTTTTGTACAGTTGTAACATAACCTCATGGCTCCTAAATTCAATCCCTCTACCAATAAAAGCTAACACACCGTACGCCTTCTTAACAACTTTATCAAACTGGGTGCCAACTTTCAAAGAGCTATGTACTTGTACCCCAAGATCCCTCTGCTCGACAACACTATGAAGGGTCCTTCCATTAGCCCTATATTTCATATGCCTGTTATTCCTACCAAAGTGAATCACCTCACACTTATCTGTATTGAATTCCATTTGCCACCTCAAGGCCCAGCTCTGCAACCTATCTATGTCCCTCTGCAAACTGTAACATCCATCCTCGCTGTCTACAACTCCCCCTACTTTGGTATTGTCAGCAAATTTACTAATCCAACCCTCTAAACCCTCATCTAGGTCATTTATAAAAATGACAAACAGCAGTGGCCCCAAAACAGATCCTTGAGGTACACCACTTGTAACTGCACTCCAGGTTGAATATTTCCATCAACCACCACCCTCTGTCTTCTATCAGCTAGCCAATTCCTAATCCAAACTGCTAAATCACCTTCAATCCCATGCATCTGCACTTTCTGCAGTAGCCTACCATGGGGAAACTTATCAAATGCTTTGCTAAAATCCATATACACTACATCAACTGCCTTACCCTTATCTACCTCTTTGGTCACCTCCTCAAAAAACTCAATAAGGTTTGTGAGGCACGACCTACCCTTCACAAAACCGTGCTGACTATCCCTAATCAACTTATTTCTCTCTAGATGCTTATAAATCCTATCCCTTATAATTCTTTCCAAGACCTTGCCCACAACAGAAGTCAGGCTCACCGGTCTATAATTTCCAGGATGGTCCCTACTCCCCTTTTTGAACAAAGGGACAACATTTGACATCCTCCAGTCTTCCGGCACTATACCTGTAGCTAACGACGACATGAAGATCAAAGCCAAAGGCTCTGCAATCTCCTCTCTAGCCTCCCAGAGACTCCTGGGGTAAATCCCATCTGGCCCAGGGGACTTATCAATTTTCATACCCTCAAGATTCGCTAACACCTCCTCCTTATGAACCTCAATCCTGCCCAGTCTACAACCTAGTATCGCAGTATTCTCCCCAACAACATTGTCTTTCTCCTGCGTGAATACTGACAAAAAATACTCATTCAGTGTCTCTCCTATCTCCTCAGGCTCCACGCACAACTTCCCACTGCTATCTCTGACTGGCCCTAATCTTGCCCTAACCAATCTTTTATTATTTATATACCTGTAAAAAGCTTTAGGATTCTCTTAATCCTATCTGCCAAAGTCTTCTCGTGTCCTCTTCTAGCTCTTCTCAACTCCCTCTTTAGCTCCTTCCTGGCTGATTTATAGCTCTCTATTGCCCTAACTGAGCCTTCACGTCTCATCATTATATAAGCCTCCTTCTTCCTCTTCACCAGAGTTTCAACTTCCCTAGTACACCAAGGTTCTCTCACTCGACCACTTCCTCCCTGCTTGGCAGGTACATATTCATTAAGGACATGCAGAAGCTGTTCCTTAAATATGCTCCACATTTCAGATGTCCCCAGCCCCTGCAATTTCCTGCTCAACCCTATGCATCCTAAATCTCTCCTAATAGCCTCATAATTACCTTTCCCCCAGCTATAACTACTGTTATTCGGTACGTGCCCAACCCTTTCCAACACTAAGGTAAACGTAACCGAATTGTGGTCACTATCACCAAAGTGCTCACCCACCTCCAAGTCTAACACCTGGTCTGGTTCATTACCCTGTACCAAATCCAATATAGCCTCACCTCTTGTTGGCCTATCTACATACTGAGTCATGAAACCTTCCTGCACACATTGAACAAAAACTGACCCCTGTAACCTACTTGAACTATAGCTTTTCCAATCGATATTAGAAAAGTTAAAGTCCCCCATTACAACTACCCTGTTACTTTCACACCTATCCAGGATCAACTTTGCAATCCCTGCCTCTACTTCTCTGGAACTTTTTGGAGGCCTATAAAAAACTCCCAACAGTGTGACCTCTCCTTTCTTGTTTCTAATCTCAGCCCACACTACCTCAGCAGACAAGTCCACATCAAACGTCTTTTCTGCCACCGTAATGCTGGCCTTAACTAACAATGCCACTCCTCCCCCTCTTCTACCACCACCTCTGCTCTGACTGAAACATCTGAACCCCGGAACCTGCAACAACCATTCCTGCCCCTGCTCTATCCATGTCTCTGAAATGGCCACAACATCGAAGTCCCAAGCACCAATCCAGGCTGCAAGTTCATCCACCATGTTTCGGGACATCCTTTCTTGCAACTATCAGTTAGACAATGTTGGCCAAGTTGCAATCACCAGTCAAAACTGTTCCCTTCCTGTTGGCAAACATTTCAGCGGTCACAGGATCTTGGGTTCATATCACACTATCTGTAACCCCCATGACTTGCCTCGGTTTGCTAAACCTCACTTATTGTACTATCTGGAGACAATACACATCTTTTTAACCTGTGCTCAGTGCTCCTTCCATTCACACTGTCTGTCTCTTTAAGACTTGAATAGCAGGTTAGGTGTGAAGACTCGCATTCTAATCAGTAATCTGTAAACTGTCTCTGCTGTTATACGCTCTGGCTGAGTCCAGAACTGTCCATTCACCTGACAAAGAGATAAACCTCGAAAGTTTGCGAGTTTACTATCAAATAAATTGGTTGGACTTAAACCTGGTGTTGTCAGACTTCTTACTTTGTCATTGATGACAGAGAGTGATGGTGGAAGCGCGTTTTTCTGTCTGGAGATTTGTAATCAGTAGTGTTCCATAGTTGTTTGTAATCTGTATAAATGATTTACAAGAGAATGTAGGTGGTCTGATTAGTAAGTTTGCAGATGACACAAAGATTGGTGGTGCTGTGGATAGTGAGGATAATTGCCAGAGGATATAGGAGCTTGTAGACAGGCTGGAGACTTGGGCAGAGAAATGGCAGATGGAAGTTAATCTGGACAAAAGTGAACTGATGCATTTTGTAAGGTGTAGCACAGGATGGAAATACACAGTAAATGGCAGAAGCTTTTAATGCATCAATATATAGAGGGATCTAGGGATACATTCCCTGAAAGTTGCAACATGAGTTGATAAGGTGGTCACGAAGGCAGACGGCATGCTTGTCTTCATTCGCCGGGGTTGAGTTTAAAAATTTGGCAAGTCATGTTGCAGCTTTATAGAACCTTAGTTAGGTTACACTTGGAATATAGTGTTCAATTCTACACTACCATTAGGATATGGAGGCTGTGAAGAGGGTACGGAAAAGATTTACCTAGAAGGCATTAGCTATGAGGAAAGGCTGGAAAAATTTGGTTTGTTCTCACTGTAACAACAGAGATTGAGAGGTGATCTGATAGAAGTCTACACGATTCTGAGAGGCATGGACAGAGTGGACAGTCAGAAGCTTTTTCCCAGGGTGAAAGAGTCAATTATTAGGGGCCACAGGTTTAAGATAAAAGGGGAAAGTTTTAAAGAGAGTGAGAGGCAAGTTTTTTTTTTACACAAAGCATGGTAAGTGCCTGGAATGCGCTGCCAGCAGGGCTGGGAGAAACAGATACAATATCAATGTTTAAGAGACCTCTTGACAGATACATGCATAGGCAGCGAATAGAGGAATACGGATTGTATAGAAGCAAAGGTCTTTAGTTTAGAAAGATGTCATGTGTCAGCACAGGCTTGTTGGGCCGAAGGGCCTGTTCCTATGCTGTGTTCTTTGTTCTTTTTTCAGTATGGAACAGACCCATGGAACAAAATCAACGTTCAACACTATGCGCAGCCGACTTCTTACCTGGTGCATTTGCTCAAAGGTCAATGGGTAGGTGCTATTGACCGCTCCTTTTGGTGCTAACACATTCAGGAAGTCCAGCAGGGGTCCATACTGAAAAATACAAAACAGCCGTTAGCCGGACACAGTGAGATGCCACACTGACAATTCATAATTCAAACACTCACCTTTGTCATTGTAACTCTGCCATATGCAAACTTCACTGTAGGTGGAGGGACTGGACCCACAGGGATATCTCCAAACTGAGGAGTAACAACAGAAACAAAAAAAATCAGCTGGAATACTTCACAACCCCAAAAATATACAATCCCAGCAAAGCTCCGTCTGCACTGTCCCCCCATCAAACATTCCCAGGACAGGTACAGCACGGCGTTAGATACAGAGTAAAGCTCCCTCTACACTGTCCCCCCATCAAACACTCCCAGGACAGGTACAACACGGGGTTAGATACAGAGTAAAGCTCCCTCTACACTGTCCCCCCATCAAACACTCCCAGGACAGGTACAGCACGGGGTTAGATACAGAGTAAAGCTCCCTCTACACTGTCCCCCATCAAACACTCCCAGGACAGGTACAGCACGGGGTTAGATACAGAGTAAAGCTCCCTCTACACTGTCCCCCCATCAAACACTCCCAGGACAGGTACAGCACGGGGTTAGATACAGAGTAAAGCTCCCTCTACACTGTCCCCCATCAAACACTCCCAGGACAGGTACAGCACGGGGTTAGATACAGAGTAAAGCTCCCTCTACACTGTCCCCCATCAAACACTCCCAGGACAGGTACAGCACAGGGTTAGATACAGAGTAAAGCTCCCTCTACACTGTCCCCCATCAAACACTCCCAGGACAGGTACAGCACGGGGTTAGATACAGAGTAAAGCTCCCTCTACACTGTCCCCCATCAAACACTCCCAGGACAGGTACAGCACGGGGTTAGATACAGAGTAAAGCTCCCTCTACACTGTCCCCATCAAACACTCCCAGGACAGGTACAGCACGGGGTTAGATACAGAGTAAAGCTCCCTCTACACTGTCCCCCATCAAACACTCCCAGGACAGGTACAGCACGGGGTTAGATACAGAGTAAAGCTCCCTCTACACTGTCCCCCATCAAACACTCCCAGGACAGGTACAGCACGGGGTTAGATACAGAGTAAAGCTCCCTCTACACTGTCCCCCATCAAACACTCCCAGGACAGGTACAGCACGGGGTTAGATACAGAGTAAAGCTCCCTCTACACTGTCCCCCATCAAACACTCCCAGGACAGGTACAGCACGGGGTTAGATACAGAGTAAAGCTCCCTCTACACTGTCCCCCCATCAAACACTCCCAGGACAGGTACAGCACGGGGTTAGATACAGAGTAAAGCTCCCTCTACACTGTCCCCCATCAAACACTCCCAGGATAGGTACAGCACGGGGTTAGATACAGAGTAAAGCTCCCTCTACACTGTCCCCATCAAACACTCCCAGGACAGGTACAGCACGGGGTTAGATACAGAGTAAAGCTCCCTCTACACTGTCCCCCCATCAAACACTCCCAGGACAGGTACAGCACGGGGTTAGATACAGAGTAAAGCTCCCTCTACACTGTCCCCATCAAACACTCCCAGGACAGGTACAGCACGGGGTTAGATACAGAGTAAGCTCCCTCTACACTGTCCCCATCAAACACTCCCAGGACAGGTACAGCACGGGTTAGATACAGAGTAAAGCTCCCTCTACACTGTCCCCCATCAAACACTCCCAGGACAGGTACAGCACGGGGTTAGATACAGAGTAAAGCTCCCTCTACACTGTCCCCCATCAAACACTCCCAGGACAGGTACAGCACGGGGTTAGATACAGAGTAAAGCTCCCTCTACACTGTCCCCCTCAAACACTCTCAGGACAGGTACAGCATGGGGTTAGATCGAGTAAAGCTCCCTCTACACTGTCCACCCATCAAACACTCCAGGACAGGTACAGCACGGGGTTAGATACAGAGTAAAGCTCCCTCTACACTGTCCCCCATCAAACACTCCCAGGACAGGTACAGCACGGGGTTAGATACAGAGTAAAGCTCCCTCTACACTGTCCCCATCAAACACTCCCAGGACAGGTACAGCACGGGGTTAGATACAGAGTAAAGCTCCCTCTACACTGTCCCCCCATCAAACACTCCCAGGACAGGTACAGCACGGGGTTAGATACAGAGTAAAGCTCCCTCTACACTGTCCCCCCATCAAACACTCCCAGGACAGGTACAGCACGGGGTTAGATACAGAGTAAAACTCCCTCTACACTGTCCCCCATCAAACACTCCCAGGACAGGTACAGCACGGCGTTAGATACAGAGTAAAGCTCCCTCTACACTGTCCCCCCATCAAACACTCCCAGGATAGATACAGCACGGGTTGAACATAGAACAATACAGCACAAACAGGCCCTTCGGCCCACGAATCGGTGGAGAACTGGCTTTGGGAGGAGGAGACAGCGGGTAGTAGTGGAAGGCTCTTTTTCCAACTGGAGGTCTGTCACTAGTGGTGTGCCACAGGGCTCAGTACTAGGACCTCTTCTATTTGTGGTTTATATAAATGACTTTGCTGATGACACTAAGATGCTTGGATTGGCGGGGACTGAGGAGCAGTGCCAGGCAATACAACAGGACATAGATAGGCTGGTAGATTGGGCAGATAGATGGCAAATGGAATTTAATCCGGATAAATGCGAGGTGATGCATTTTGGCCGGAATAATGTAGAGGGGAGTTATAGGATAAAAGGTAAAACTATCCGGAGTATAGAGACGCAGAGAGACCTGGGGGTGCAGGTTCACAAGTCTCTGAAGGTGTCAGTACAGGTGGAAAAGGTGATAAAGAAAGCGTATGGTATGTTAGCCTTCATAGAGGGTATAGAATACAAGAGTAGGAGTCTGATGTTGCAAGTGTATAGAACGTTGGTTAGGCCTCACTTGGAGTATTGCGTCCAGTTCTGGTCGCCGTACTACCGGAAGGTATGGAGTGCCCTGGAGAGAGTGCAGAGGAGATTTACCAGGATGCTGCCTGGTATGGAAGGGCTGTCTTACGAGGAAAGGTTGAACGTACTGGGGTTGTTTTCCCTTGAAAGACGTCGGCTGAGAGGGGATCTATTAGAGGTATATAAGATTATGAGGGGTATAGATAGAGTAAATGGTGGTAAGCTTTTTCCACCATTAGATATGGATAGAACGAGGGGTCACGGCCTTAGGGTGAGGGGGGCTATGTATAAGACTAATATTAGAGGGCATTTTTTCACACAAAGGGTAGTGGGGGTGTGGAATGCACTACCGAGTAAGGTGGTGGGAGCAGGCACGCGAGGGTTGTTTAAGGGTCTCTTGGACAGCCACATGAGCGGTCTGCAGATAGAGGGATATATGAGGACTGTTTAAATACTTTAATTGTTTCCACAGGCGTTCGGTCCACCTTGTTGACCAACAAGGTGCATGCATTCGGCAGGTCGTGCGAGGGCTGCTCCTGGATGTTACTTCAGGAGTGGCCTAGTGCTTCATGTCGTTAGTGTATGCTTAAACTGGACCATCAGATGGGCAACATGACAGCTCAGAGACTATCGCTGTTGCTGTGCAGACACATGGATTTGGGCCTGTGTCTGCGGGAGTTTGCGCGTTCTCCCCGTGGTTGCGTGGGTTTTCTCCGGGTGCTCCGGTTTCCTCCCACATCCCAAAAATGTGCTCTTAGGCTGATTGGGTAACAAATTGTCCCTATATTGGTCTCTATATGTCATTAAGACGTTAGGATGGCGGCGCGGGCTCGTTGGGCCGAGGGGCCTGTTTCCCGTGCTGTGTTGTTCTTTGTTCTTTGTTGTTTTTTGAAATTGCGCGCTCACATCTACCAATCCACAGACCTATCTATAACCCTTATCCTATTCTTTTCCATATACTCATCCGGAAGTCTTTAAAAACCCCAGTGGTTTGTCTCAACAACCTCCGACAGCAGTCGGTTCCATTCCCTCACCATCCTCTGAGTGAAAAACCTACCCCTGACATCTCCTTTGTATTTGCTTCCCTGCACCTTAAATCTGTGTCCTCTCGTATTGACCATTTCAGCTCGGGGAAATAGTCTCTGAGAGTCCACCCTATCTATTCCTCTCAACATTTTATAAACCTCTATCAGGTCGCCTCTCAACCTACGTCTCTCCAGTGAGAAGAGTCCCAGCTCCCTCAACCTATCTTCATAAGGCCTGCCTCCCAATCCAGGCAGCATCCTTGTAAATCTCCTCTGAACCCTCTCAATAGCCTCTACATCCTTCCTATAATGAGGCGACCAGAACTGCGCACAATACTCCAACTGGGGTCTGACAAGAGTCTTATAGAGCTGCATCATTACCTCCTGACTCCTAAACTCTATTCCTCGATTAATGAAGGCCAGTACACCGTACGCCTTCTTGACCACTTCCTCCACCTGCGAGGCCGATTTAAGAGTCCTATGGACCCGGACCCCAAGATCCTTCTGCTCTACAACACAGCTAAGACTCCTACCCCTTATATTGTACTCCTTCATCCCATTATTCCTGCCAAAATGGACTACTACACATTTATCTGCGTTGAAGTCCATCTGCCACTTCTCCGCCCAGTCTTGCATCCTGTTTATGTCCCGCTGCAACTTTTGGCATCCCTCCAGACCATCCACAACACCACCGATCTTTTATCGTCGGCAAACTTGCTAACCCATCCCTCCACTTCCTCATCCAGGTCATTTATGAAAATGACAAACAGCAGGGGTCCCAGAACAGATCCCTGGGGCACTCCACTGGTTACCGACCTCCATGCAGAACAAGACCCATCCACAACCAAGTTAGATACATAGTAAAGCTCCCTCTACACTCTTTGATGGTCAGTCCCCATCAAACACTGCCAGGACAGGTACAGCACAGGGTTAGATACAGAGTAAAGCTAAATTGTCTCATTACATTGCAGTGAGGAGTGCTGGATTAGTGAATCAGTCAGATTGTAGAAAGAGTAGGCTTAGCTCACAGGTTGCTCTCACTTTTAGTCAGAATGTTGTGGATACGAAGAATAAAGAAAATTACAGCACAGGAACAGGCCCTTCAGCCCCTCTAAGCCTGCACTGACCATGCTGCCCAACTGAACTAAAACCCCCTTTCCATCCTATTCATGTACTTATCAAGGCAACCCTTAAAAGTCACTACCGCATCCGCTTCCACTGCTTCCGCCGGCAATGAGTTCCAGCACCCACCATTCTCTATGTAAAAAATCTGCCTCATACATCCCATTAAACCTTCCTCTGCACACATTAAACCTGTGCCCCTTAGTAACTGACCCTGGAATAAAGTTTCTGACTATCCACTCTATCCATGCAATAAGGTGGGCGAACTTGTAGCCTGGATAGGTACCTGGGACTTCGATGTTGTGGCCATTTCAGAGACATGGATAGAACAGGGACAATAATGGATGTTGCAGATTCCGGGGTTTAGATGTTTCAGTCGGAGCAGAGTAGGTGGTAGAAGAGGGGAGGTGTAGCATTGTTAGTCAAAGACAGTATTATGGTGGCAGAAAGGACATTTGTTGTGGACCTGTCTATTGAGGTAGTTTGGGCTGAGATTAGAGACAGGAGAGGAGAGGTCACCCTGTTGGGAGTTTTTTTTATAGAACATAGAACATTACAGCACAGAACAGGCCCTTCGGCCTTCGATGTTGCGCCGACCAATATAAAAAGCAATGCCCCTCCAAACTAAACCATTCCCTTCTCTTCCATATACTTATCAACTAACCTCTTAAACGCCACCAAACTTGGCGCATCTACAACTGCTGCAGGCAGGGCATTCCACTCCCGAACCACCCTTTGGGTAAAGAACCTGCCTCTGATATCCGTCCTATAACTATCACCCCTTAATTTAAAGCTGTGTCCCCTCGTGCTAGCTTTCTCCATCCTAGGAAAAAGGCTATCACTGTCCACCCTATCTAAACCTCTAATCATCTTATATGTTTCGATTAGGTCCCCTCTTAGCCGCCTCCTTTCTAACGAAAACAACCTCAAATCCCTCAGCCTCTCTTCATAAGACCTGCCCTCCATACCAGGCAACATCCTGGTAAACCTCCTCTGTACCCTCTCCAATGCCTCCACATCTTTCTTATAATGTGGGGACCAGAACTGCACACAATACTCCAAGTGCGGCCGCACTAGAGTTTTGTACAGTTGCAACATGACGTTGCGGCTCCGAAATTCAATCCCCCTACCAATAAAAGCTAAGACTCCATATGCCTTCTTAACAACCTTCTCAACTTGACTGCCTACTTTCAGGGATCTATGCACATACACACCAAGATCCCTCTGTTCATCAACACTACTAAGAATCCTACCATTAGCCCTATACTCTACACATTATTGATTGGAAAAGTTATAGCTCAAGCACGTTAGAGGGGTCAGTTTTTGTACAATGTGTGCAGGAGGGTTTATGACTCAGTATGTAAATAGGCCAACAAGAGGTGAGGCTATATTGGATTTAGTTCTGGGTAATGAACCAGACCGGGTGTTAGACTTAGAGGTAGGTGAGCACTTTGGTGATAGTGACCACAATTCGGTTACGTTTACCTTAGTGATGGAAAGGGATAACCATATACCGAAGGGAAGAAGTTACAGCTGAGGGAAAGGTAATTATGAGACTATTAGGTGAGATTTAGGATACGTAGGGTGGTGTAGGAAACTGCAGGGGCTGAGAACACCTGAAATGTGGAACTTATTAAGGAACAGCTACTGCGAGTCCTTGATAAATATGTACCTGTCAGCCTGGGAGGAAGTGGTAGAGCCAGGGAACCGTGGTGTACTAAGGAAGTTAGTTCACTGGTGAAGAGGAAAAAGAAGGCTTATATAAAGATGAAACGTGAAGGCTCGGTTAGGGCAGTGGACAATTATAAATTAGCCAGGAGGGAGTTAAAGAGGGAGTTAAGAAGAGCTAGAAGAGGACATGAGAAGACTTTGGCGGATAGGATAAAGGAGAACCCTAAAGCTTTTTATAGATATGTTAAGAACAAAAGATTGATTTGGTCAAGATTAAGGCCAATCAAAGACAGTAGTGGGAAGTTGTGCGTGGAGCCTGTAGAGATTGGTGAGGCACTGAATGAATATTTTTCATCGGTCTTCACGTGGGAAAATGTCAACGGAGTTGGGGAGAATACTGGGATACAGGGTTGTAGACTAGACAGGATAGAGGTACATAAGGAGGAGGTGTTAGCTATACTTGAGAATATGAAAATAGATAAATCCCCTGGGCCGGATGGGATTTATCCCAGGTTACTCTGGGAGGCTAGAGAGCAGATTGCAGAGCCTTTGGCTTTGATCTTCATGTCATCATTAGCTACAGGTATAGTGCCGGAAGACTGGAGGATGGCAAATGTTGTCCCCTTGTTTAAGAAGGGGAAGAGAGACCATCCTGCAAATTATAGACCAGTGAGCCTTACATCTGTTGTGGGGAAAGCTTTGGGAAGAATTACAAGGGATAGGATTTATAGTCATTTAGAAAGAAATGAATTGATTAGGAATAGTCAGCATGGATTTGTGAAGGGAAGGTCGTGCCTCACAAACCTTATTGAGTTTTTTGAAAAGGTGACTAAGGAGGTAGATGAGGGTAAGGCAGTTGAAGTGGTGTATATGGATTTCAGCAAAGTGTTTGATAAGGTTCCCCATGGAAGACGACTGCAAAAAATGCAGATGCATGGGACTGAGGGAGATTTAGCAATTTGGATTAGGAATTGCCTAGCTGATAGAAGACAGAGGGTGGTGGTTGATGGGATATATTCAACCTGGAGTTTAGTTACTAGTGGTGTACCTCAAGGATCTGTTTTGGGGCCACTGTTGTTTGTTATTTTTATAAATGACCTGGATGAGGGTGTAGAGGGATGGGTTAGTAAATTTGCTGATGACACCAAAGTCAGAGGAGTTGTAGACAGTGAAGATGGATGTTACAGTTTGCAGAGGGACATAGATAAGTTGCAGAGCTGGGCTGAGAAACGGCAAATGCAGTTTAGAACATAGAACATGGAACATTACAGCGCAGTACAGGCCCTTCGGCCCTCGATGTTGCGCCGGCTAGCGGACCCTCTAACCTAAACTATTCCAACATCATCCATATGCCTATCCACCGAACATTTGAATGCCCCCAAAGTAGGCGAGTCCACAACTGCTGCAGGCAGGGCATTCCACGCTCTCACCACCCTCTGTGTAAAGAACCTGCCTCTGACATCCGTCCTATAACTACCACCTCTTAATTTAAAGTTATGTCCCCTCGTGTTGGTCATCACCATCCGAGGAAAAAGGCTCTCACTATCCACCCTATCCAATCCCTTGATCATCTTATACGCCTCAATTAGGTCACCGCGTAACCTTCTTCTCTCTAATGAAAATAACCTCAGGTCCCTCAGCCTTTCCTCATAAGGCCTTCCCACCATACCAGGCAACATCCTGGTAAACCTCCTCTGCACCCTTTCCAATGCTTCCACATCTTTCTTATAATGCGGCGACCAGAACTGTACGCAATACTCCAAGTGCGGCCGCACCAGAGTTTTGTACAGTTGTAACATAACCTCACGGCTCCTAAATTCAATCCCTCTACCAATAAAAGCTAACACACCGTACGCCTTCTTAACAACTTTATCAACCTGGGTGCCAACTTTCAAAGAGCTATGTACTTGTACCCCAAGATCCCTCTGCTCGACAACACTATTAAGGGTCCTTCCATTAGCCCTATATTTCATATGCCTGGTATTCCTACCAAAGTGAATCACCTCACACTTATCCATATTGAATTCCATTTGCCACCTCACGGCTCAGCTCTGCAACCTATCTATGTCCCTCTGCAAACTGTAACATCCATCCTCGCTGTCTACAACTCCCCCCACTTTGGTATTGTCAGCAAATTTACTAATCCAACCCTCTACACCCTCATCTAGGTCATTTATAAAAATGACAAACAGCAGTGGCCCCAAAACAGATCCTTGAGGTACACCACTTGTAACTGCACTCCAGGTTGAATATTTCCCATCAACCACCACCCTCTGTCTTCTATCAGCTAGCCAATTCCTAATCCAAACTGCTAAATCACCTTCAATCCCATGCATCTGCACTTTCTGCAGTAGCCTACCATGGGGAACCTTATCAAACGCTTTGCTAAAATCCATATACACTACATCAACTGCCTTACCCTTATCTACCTCTTTGGTCACCTCCTCAAAAAACTCAATAAGGTTTGTGAGGCACGACCTACCCTTCACAAAACCGTGCTGACTATCCCTAATCAATTTATTCCTCTCTAGATGCTTATAAATCCTATCCCTTATAATTCTTTCCAAGACCTTGCCCACAACAGAAGTCAGGCTCACCGGTCTATAATTTCCAGGATGGTCCCTACTCCCCTTTTTGAAAAAAGGGACAACATTTGCCATCCTCCAGTCTTCCGGCACTATACCTGTAGCTAACGACGACATGAAGATCAAAGCCAAAGGCTCTGCAATCTCCTCTCTAGCCTCCCAGAGAATCCTGGGGTAAATCCCATCTGGCCCAGGGGACTTATCAATTTTCATACCCTCAAGATTCGCTAACACCTCCTCCTTATGAACCTCAATCCTGCCCAGTCTACAACCTAGTATCGCAGTATTCTCCCCGACAACATTGTCTTTCTCCTGCGTGAATACTGACGAAAAATACTCATTCAGTGTCTCTCCTATCTCCTCAGGCTCCACGCACAACTTCCCACTGCTATCTCTGACTGGCCCTAATCTTGCCCTAACCAATGTTTTATTATTTATAATGTTTAATGTGGAAAAGTGTGAGGTGATTCACTTTGGTAAGAGTAATATGTGTGCAGAATATAGGGCTAATGGTAGGACTCTTAGTAGTGTAGATGAGCAGAGAGATCTTGGTGTACAGTGCATAGATCTCTGAAAGTTGGTACTCAAATTGATAAGGTTGTTAAGAAGGCGTATAGTGTGTTAGCATTTATTGGTAGAGGGATTGAATTTCGAAGCCGAGATGTTATGTTGCAACTGTACAAAACTCTGGTGCGGCCGCACTTGGAGTATTGTGTACAGTTTTGGTCGCCATATTATAAGAAAGATGTGGAGGCATTGGAAAGGGTGCAGAGGAGGTTTACCAGGATGTTGCCTGGTATGATGGGTAGGTCTTATGAGGAAAGGCTGAGGGACTTGAAGTTATTTTCATTAGAGAGAAGAAGGCTAAGAGGTGACTTAATTGAGACATATAAGATGATTAGAGGGTTAGATAGGGTGGATAGTGAGAGCCTTTTTCCTCGGATGGAGATGAATAACACGAGGGGACATAACTTTCAATTAAGGGGTGGTAGTTATAGGACGGATGCTAGAGGTGGGTTCTTTACTCAGAGGGTAGTAAGGGTGTGGAATGCCCTGCCTGCAGCAGTTGTGGACTCGTCAAGTTTAAGGGCGTTCAAATGGTCAGTGAATAGGCATATGGATAACATTGGAATAGTTTAGGTTAGAGGGTCATAAAATTGGTTCCATTGGTCAGCGCAACATCGAGGGCCGAAGGATCTGTACTGTGCTGTAATGTTCTATGCCTCTGATAATCTTCAAATGAAATCTGTGCTGAAATTCCCAGTTCAGTACTGAGGGAGTGCCACCTTGTCACAGGGTCAGTACTGAGGGAGTGCCGCACTGTCAGAGGGTCAGTGCTGAGAGAGTGCCGCACTGTCAGAGGGTCAGTGATGAGGCAGTGCCGCACTGTCAGAGGGTCAGTGCTGAGGCAGTGCCGCACTGTCAGAGGGTCAGTGCTGAGGGAGTGCTGCACTGTCAGAGGGTCAGTGCTGAGGGAGTGCTGCACTGTCAGAGGGTCAGTACTGAGGGAGTGCTGCATCGTCAGAGGGTTAGTACTGAGGGAGTGCTGTACTGTCAGAGGGTCAGTGCTGAGGGAGTGCCGCACTGTCAGAGGGTCAGTACTGAGGGAGTGCCGCACTGTCAGAGGGTCAGTGCCGAGGGAGTGCCGCACTGTCAGAGGGTCAGTGCTGAGGGAGTGCCGCACTGTCAGAGGGTCAGTGCTGAGGGAGTGCCGCACTGTCAGAGGGTCAGTGCTGAGGGAATGCCGCACTGTCAGAGGGTCAGTGCTGAGGGAGTGCCGCACTGTCAGACGGTCAGTGCTGAGGGAGTGCTGCACTGTCAGAGGGTCAGTGCTGAGGGAGTGCCGCACTGTCAGAGGGTCAGTGCCGAGGGAGTGCCGCACTGTCAGAGGGTTAGTGCCGAGGGAGTGTCGCACTGTCAGAGGGTCAGTGCTGAGGGAGTGCTGAGTTGCACAGTTGGATAGTTCGATTTTGGGATGAGATCGTGAACTGAGTCAGTTATGAGGAGCTAATGCACTGGGTCACATTCTTACTGAAACAGCCTGTTAACTGTGAAAGCAGCCATTGGTGCTGGTGGGATCTTGCTCTGCAGAAAATTGTGTCATTTTTCCTGATGACAATAATGGTTACATTTGAAATTTTTTTTGTGTAATAAAGCTTTGAAATCTCAATCCTCATTATCCCCATCGCATCATCACATCCTCTTGCCTCAAACTCCCCATAGCTACAATGCCTCAGACTCAGGGTGTCCAGAGACCCCAGAGATTTCCCCCGCTCCCCCCGGGATTCCGTGTGAGTGAGCGTCACTGAGCTGTACCTTACTGATCACTTCCCGCAATGCATAAAACTTCTCTGTTGGATCTCCTGCTTCAGACAGGGGGGCATTGTAATCATAACTGGTGGTGATTGGCCGATACTTGATGTTGTAGTCAGCACCTACAAAAGCGGAATTAGTTAACATCTTGACAACGTTTCCTCCATCAACCCCCAGCTCGCTCCGTTCACACTCACACTCACACTCACACTCACACTCACACTCACACTCACACTCACACTCACACTCACACTCACACTCACACTCACACTCACACTCACACTCACACTCACACTCACACTCACACTCACACTCACACATTACAAAACATGAGTGTCACAAAAATGACCATTCTCTGGCATCAGTTCAACCCATTTTTTAATTCTTTATCAAATCAGCTCAAACCAGTTGTGGGAGATTAGTAAGGAAATTGTGAGTCCCCTAACCAAGATATTTAAATAATCAATAGTCACAGGTGAGGTGCCTGAAGATTGGAAAGTGGCAAACATTGTGCCGTTGTTTAAAAAGGGCTGCAGGGAAAAGCCTGGGAACGACAGACCAGTGAGCCTCACATCGGTGATGGGTAAATTGTTTGAAGGATTTTGGGAGACAAGATCTACAGGCATTTAGAGTTTTTTGAAGGGGTAATCAAGAAGGTAGATGAGGGCAGTGCAGTTGATATTGTCAACCTAGAGTTTAGCAAGGCTTTTGACAAGGTACCGCATGGTAGGTTGTTGCATAAAGTTAAATCTCACGGGATCCAGGGTGAGGTATCTAAATAGATACAAAATTGGTTTCTTGACAGGTGTTTGTAGAGAGTTGTTTTTCAAACTGGAGGCCTGTGACCAGCAGTGTGCCTCAGGGATCAGTGCTGGGCCCACTGTTATTTATCATTTATATTAATGATTTGGATGATATTATAGGAGACATGATTAGTATGTTTGCAGATGACATCAAGACTGGTGGATTTTGGCAGGAATAATGGGATGAAGGAGTACAATTTAAGGGGTAGGAGTCTTAGCTGTGTTGTAGAGCAGAAGGATCTCGGGCTCCGGGTCCATAGGACTCTTAAATCGGCCTCACAGGTGGAGGAAGTGGTCAAGAAGGCATACGGTGTACTGGCCTTCATTAATAGAGAAATAGAGTTCAGGAGTCAGGAGGTAATGATGCAGCTCTATAAGACTCTTGTCAGACCTCAGTTGGAGTATTGTGCGCAGTTCTGGTCGCCTCATTATAGGAAGGATGTAGAGGCTATTGAGAGCGTTCAGAGGAGATTTACAAGGATGCTGCCTGGATTGGGAGGCAGGCCTTATGAAGATAGGTTGAGGGAGCTGGGACTCTTCTCACTGGAGAGACGTAGGTTGAGAGGCGACCGGATAGAGGTTTATAAAATGTTGAGAGGAATAGATAGGGTGGACTCTCAGAGACTATTTCCCCGAGCTGAAATGGTCACTACGAGAGGACACAGATTTAAGGTGCAGGGAAGCAAATACAAAGGAGATGTCAGGGGTAGGTTTTTCACTCAGAGGGTGGTGAGTGAATGGAACCGACTGCAGTCGGAGGTTGTTGAGGCAAACTCACTGGGGTCTTTTAAGAGACTTCTGGATGAGTATATGGAAAAGAATAGGATAGGGGGTTATAGATAGGTCTGTGGATTGGTAGATGTGATCGGCGCAACTCGTGGGCCAAAGGGCCTGTTTGTGCTGTATTGTTCTATGTTTTATGGTGGTACAGTGGATAGCGAAGAAACTTATCCCCAATTACAACTGGATCTTGATCAATTGGGCCACTGGGCTCATGAATGGCAGATAAGAGTTTAACTTAGACAAATGCGAGATGATGCATTTTGGTTGATTGAACCAAGACAGGTCTTACTCAGTTAATGGTAGGGCATTGCGGGGAGTTACACAACAAAGAGATGTCGGGGTACAGCTTTATAGCTCCTTGAAAGTGGAGTCACAAGTGGACAGATTGGTGAAGAAGGCATTTGGCATGCTTGGTTTCATTGGTTAGAACATTGAATACAGGAGTTGGGATGTCTTGTTGAAGTTGTACAAGACATTAGTAAGACCATACTTAGAATACTGTGTGCAATTCTGGTCACCTATTATAGAAAGGATATAATTAAACTAGAAAGAGTGCAGAGATGTTTTACTAGGATGCTACTGGGATTTTATAGTTTGAGTTATAAGGAGAGGTTTTTGTCTCTCTAGCGTCGGAGGCTGAGACGTCTATAAAATAATGAAGGGCACAGATCAGCTAGTCAATATCTTTTCCCAAAGATAGGGAAATCTAAAACTAGAGGGTATAGTTTAAGGTGAGAGGGGAAAGATACAAAAGGGTCCAATGGGGCATTTTATTTCACACAGAAGATAGTGAGTGTCTGGAACGAGCTGCCAGAGGTAGTAGTACAGGTGGGTACAATTTTGTCTTTTAAAAAGCATTTAGACAGTTATATGTCTAAACAGATCCCCCTCACTCTCTAAAATCAACACGTAGGATAGATATAGAGGCATATGGGCAAAATATGGGCAAATGGGATTAGTTTAGGGCTAAAAAAAAGGGCGGCGTGGACAAGTTGGGCCAAAGGGCCTTTTTTCATGCTGTAAACCTCTCTGACCCTAAATAAAAAAATTTTCATCTCCTCTTGCCGTTTTCCCAGTGATTTAGAATCTATAATGCCAGATTATGGAGCCACTCACCACAGGGAATCGTTTTTTTGAATCTACACCACCAAAATGTTCCATCATTTTAAAAACCCAACCTGATTTCCTAACCAAAGACCGCAGTTAGTAAGGATAGGCAACAATCCTTAACACCGGTGCCCCATAAGGCTGTGTTCTCAACTCCCTACTATATTCCTTGTACACAAAGAACAAAACAGCACGGGAAACAGGCCCTTCAACCCAATGACCCCGCGTCACCACCTCGATGTTCCCATTTCTATCCCTGATGCCTGTCTATGTTTACAGAAATCTGCATTGGAACCAAATTTGTAAGACAATTTACAAATTGGATTTGGTGCTGGGCAATGAGCCAGACCAGGTGTTAGGCTTGGAAGTTGGTGAACATTTTGGTGATAGTGACCACAATTCGGTTATGTTCACCTTAGTGATGGATACGGATAGGCATGAAGCTGGGGGCAGTAGTTATAGCTGGGGGAAGGGTAATTATGAGGCCATAAGGAGAGAATTAGGGGGCATAGATTGGACTAGGAAACTACAGGGACTGGGAACATCTGAAATGTGGAGCTTATTCAAGGAGCAGCTGCTGCGAGTCCTTGATAAGTATGTCCCTGTCAGGCGAGGAGGAAATGGTCGAGTAAGGGAACCTTGGTGTACGAAAAAAGTTAATTCGCTGGTTCAAAGGAAAAAGGAGGCTTATGTCAGGATGAGGCTTGAAGGCTCGGTTAGTGCAATGGATAGCTATAGATTAGCCAGGAGGGAGCTAAAGAGGGAATTGAGGAGAGCAAAGAGAGGACATGAGAAGACTTTGGCTGATAGGATTATGGAGAATCCTAAAGCTTTCTTTAGATATGTTAAGAATAGAAGATTGGTTAGGGCAAGATTAGGGCCAGTCATAGACAGCAGTGGGAAGTTGTGCGTGGAGCCTGAGGAGATTGGAGAGGTACTGAATAAATATTTCTCTTCGGTTTTCACGCAGGGTGATGTAAATGTAGTTATGGGGAACACTGAGGTACAGGGTAGCAAACTGGAAGGTATCGAAGTAGATAGGGAGGATGTGCTAGATATTCTCGAGGGTTTGAAGTTGGATAAGTCCCCTGGGCCGGATGGGATTTACCCTCGGATTCTCTGGGAGGCAAGAGAGGAGATTGCAGAGCCTCTGGCTCTGATCTTCAGGTCGTCGTGGGTTACAGGTGTGGTTCCGGAGGACTGGAGGATAGCGAATGTGGTCCCATTGTTCAAGAAGGGGAAGAGAGACCTTCCAGGGAATTATAGGCCAGTGAGTCTTACTTCTGTTGTGGGCAAAGTGTTGGAGAGAATTATTAGGGATAGGATTTATAGTTATTTAGAGAGAAATGAATTGATTGGAGATAGTCAGCATGGTTTTGTGAAGGGTAGGTCGTGCCTTACTAACCTTATTGAGTTTTTTGACAAAGTGACCAAAGAGGTGGATGGGGGTAAGGCAGTTGATGTGGTATATATGGACTTTAGTAAGGCGTTCGATAAGGTGGCCCATGGAAGGCTTCTGCAGAAAATGCAGATGTGTGGGATAGAGGATGATTTAGCAAATTGGATTAGGAATTGACTAGCAGATAGAAGACAGAGGGTGGTGGCTGATGAAAGATATTCATCGTGGAGTTCGGTTACAAGTGGTGTACCTCAGGGGTCTGTTTTGGGGCCTCTGCTGTTTGTAATTTTTATAAACGATCTGGATGAGGGTATTGAAGGATGGATTAGTAAATTTGCAGATGACACTAAAGTCGGTGGAGTGGTAGATAGTGAAGAGGGGTGTTCTAGTTTGCAGAGAGATTGGACAAGTTGTAGAGCTGGGCCGAGAGGTGGCAAATGGAGTTTAATGTGGAAAAGTGTGAGGTAATGCACTTTGGCAGGAATAATAAATGTGTAGAGTATAGGGCTAATGGTAGGATTCTTAATAGTGTGGATGAACAGAGGGATCTTGGTGTATTTGTGCATAGATCCCTGAAAGTAGGCAGTCAAGTCGATAAGGTTGTTAAGAAGGCATACGGAGTCTTAGCTTTTATTGGTAGGGGGATTGAATTTCGGAGCCTCAACGTCATGTTGCAACTGTACAAAACTCTAGTGCGGCCGCACTTGGAGTATTGTGTGCAGTTCTGGTCCCCACATTATAAGAAAGATGTGGAGGCATTGGAGAGGGTACAGAGGAGTTTACCAGGATGTTGCCTGGTATGGAGGGCAGGTCTTATGAGGAGAGGCTGAGGGATTTGAGGTTGTTTTCGGTAGAAAGGAGGAGGCTAAGAGGGGACCTGATCGAAACATATAAGATGATTAGAGGTTTAGATAGGGTGGACAGTGATAGCCTTTTTCCTAGGATGGAAAAAGCTAGCACGAGGGGACACAGCTTTAAATTAAGGGGTGATAGTTATAGGACGGACATCAGAGGTAGGTTCTTTACCCAAAGGGTGGTTCGGGAGTGGAATGCCCTGCCTACAGCAGTTGTAGATGCGCCAAGTTTGGTGGCGTTTAAGAGGTTAGTTGATAAGTTTATGGAAGAGAAGGGAATGGTTTAGTTTGGAGGGTCATTGCTTTTGTTTTCATAATTGGTCGGCACAACATCGAAGGCCGAAGGGCCTGTTCTGCGCTGTAATGTTTTATGTTCTAATTTAGGGAGAATTTGTTTTGCCAATTAGTCTAAGAGCACATCTTTGGGATGTGGGAGGAAACCGGTGCACACGGAGAAAACCCACACAAGCACGGGGAGAATGCGCAAACTCCCACAGACACAGGCCCAAATCCATGTATGTGCACAACACAGCGATAGTCACTGAGCTGTCGTGTTGCCCATCAAATGGTCCAGGTCAAGCATACACTAACAACGTGAAGCAGTAGGATACTCTCGAAAAAATCCAAGAGCAGCCCTCTCACAACCCATCGCATGTATGCCCCTTGTTAGACAACAAGGTGGACCAAAGCACCTGTAGGATAAAACAGAAATACATCAATATCATTCATAATTTTCGCAATTCCCAGGGAACTCCCAAGACTCATGATCCTATTTTAAATCAGTCTTTTATATCCCTCCATCCCCATTCTGTTCATGTACCCATCTAAGTATTTCTTAAATAACTCCAGAGTGCCTGCCTCCACCACTTTACTTGGCAGCACGTTCCATACCCCCACAGCCTTCTTTTATAAGAAAGATGTGGAAGCATTGGAAAGGGTGCAGAGGAGGTTTACCAGGATGTTGCCTGGTATGGTGGGAAGGCCTTATGAGGAAAGGCTGAGGGAGCTGAGGTTATTTTCATTAGAGAGAAGAAGGTTACGCGGTGACCTAATTGAGGCGTATAAGATGATCAAGGGATTGGATAGGGTGGATAGTGAGAGCCTTTTTCCTCGGATGGTGATGCCCAACACGAGGGGACATAACTTTAAATTAAGAGGTGGTAGTTATAGGACGGATGTCAGAGGCAGGTTCTTCACACAGAGGGTGGTGAGGGAGTGGAATGCCCTGCCTGCAGCAGTTGTGGACTCGCCTACTTTGGGGGCATTCAAATGTTCGGTGGATAGGCATATGGATGATATTGGAATAGTTTAGGTTAGAGGGTCCACTGGCCAGCGCAACATCGAGGGCTGAAGGGACTGTACTGCGCTGTAATGTTCTATGTTCTATGTTCTGTGTGAAAAAACTCCCTCTAGCATCCAAATTATACCTTACCCCCCTCACCCTAAGCCTGTGACCCCTCGTGATATTTGATTCCAACCTAGGAAAAAGCTTAACCCTGTTTACTCTATCTATACCCCTCATAATCTTGTACACCTCTGTTAGATCTCCTCTCAGTCTACATCTTTCTAAAGAAATCAGCCCCAATTTGCCTAACCTTTCCTTGTAACTCAGATCTTCTATACTAGGCAGCATCCTGGTAAACCTCCTCTGCACTCTCTCCAGAGTCTCCACTTCCTTCATACATCTATGACTGTGTGGCCAAATTTCCCTCCAATTCGATTTTCAAGTTTGCTGATGACATCACCATAGTGGGTCGGATCCCAAATAATGACAAGACATTACCGTTGATGCGGAGTTGGTTTGAATAATTGTAAATTGGAAGGTAGGAAGTTAAAAGGTGACATCTTTTCTCTGATTGGAGATTTGAAGTGCAGGTAGACAGAGAGCCCAGACTGAAACATTAATATCAAAAGGCCAAGCAGCAGTGTTAGCGAGACAACAGGCTTTTGAATTTAACCAATCAATTTGAACCAGGCATTTCAATACCAAGTATTAAATTTAAATCTGACAGTTTTAGCAGTTTTGAACCAATCCTATTATTAGAAATATTGATATGTCAGCACAGGTATAAACAAAGGGGACAGTGGGACTAAGGGAATGAGTAACTGCCATCTGCCAGAGCTAAAAGCGTTCAGCTTTCTAGATAGAGAGAGAGAATCGTTGCCTCTCATCGCTTCATCTGCGTCTAAGAGAAAGTACCATCTGGAAAGCAAAGGTACCAAAGAAGAAAGAAGTTCCAGACAAAGAAAAATCAACAAAGAAGGCCCAGAATATTCTGGAAAACATAAAACCTAATTGTAGTTCAGAGAGTGATTAAATTCTATTTTGGTAATGAGTGGGAATTGTATTTATTGGAATGGTGTACCATCAGAATCTTGTTTTATTCCGTTTGTTAATAATTTAGTTAATTTGTTCAGTGGTAGTTAAATAAATTGTTACGTGTTGATTTTAGAGAGAGTGGGGGATTTGTTTTGATTTAACCTGTAGGGGTTGCTGAAGAGTGGGTCACATCAATTCACACACACCTTTTACAGATTAATAGGGCAAGAGACGACTCTTTGGGTGTTTCAGTGTTAGTTCCCGGGGGGCGGGGGGGTTGGTTTAACCTCCACTTTATAACATCCATTATAAATACTCTCACAACACCAGGTTAAAGTCCAACAGGTTTATTTGGAATCATGAACTTTCAGCTTGCTGCCCCTTCATCGGATAAGTGGAGGATTTGGTTCACAAACAGGGCAAAGATAGACACAAACTCAATTACAAGATAATGATTGGAATGCGAGTCTTAACATGTAATCAAGTCTTTACAGATACAGACAATGTGAGTGAAGAGAGGAGTTAAGCACAGGTTAAAAAGGTGTGAATTATCTCCAGTCAGGACAGTTAGTGAGATTTTGCAAGCCCAGATAAGTCGTGAGGGTTACAGATTGTCTGACATGAACCCAAGTTCCCGGTTGAAGCCAAGAAGACCTTCAAGATACTTGACAATGCAGAATCACTGAGCAGAAACTGATCACCAAGTTCCACACACGAGGACGGATTAGTTTTAGGCTGTTTGTGAACTCATCTCTTCGCCCATCTGATGATGGGAAACACTCTAAAAGCCTGTGCTGCTAAATAAACCTTTTGGACTTTAACCTGGTTTGTGAGACTATTTAATGTGCTTACCCAAGTCCAACACCGGTAGATCCACATTATAACACCCATGTACCTTCTAAACGCTTTTCAAAAGACAAAACTTTACCCGCCTCTACTACTGCCTCCAGCAGCTTGTTCCAGACACTTACCATCCTCTATGTGAAAAAATTGCTGCATGTGTGCAACTACTTAAGAAGGGGAACTACAGGCTGGTTAGCTTAATGTACATAGTTGGGAAAATGCTAGAATCCATCATAATAGAAGAAATAGCAGAACACCCAGAAAAGAACGGTTTGATCACGCAGCACAGGTTCGTGAAAAGGAAGTCGTGTTTGATGAATTTACTGGATTTCTGAGGATATGACTGGTGCGGGAGACAGAGGGGAACCGATGGATGTGGTGTTTTTAGATTTCCAGAAGGTGTTTGATAAGTTGTCTCACAAAAGGTTGCTGCAGAAGATTAAAGTACACAAAGTTAGGCGTAAAGTGTTGGCATGGATTGAGGATTGGTTATCTAACAGGAAGCAGAGTTGGAATAAATGGGTTCTTTTCTGGTTGGCAGTTGGTGACTAGTGGACTGCACAGGGATTGGTGCTCGAAGTTCAACTGTTTACCATATACATAGACGATCTGGAGGAGGGGGCTGAGGGTAGGGTAACAAAATTTGCTGATGACATGAAGATGAGTGGAAAAGTGAATTGTGTGGACGACGCAGAATGTCTGCAGAGAAGTCTGGATAGGCTGAGTGAGTGGGCGAGGACCTGGCAGATGGAGTATAACGTTTGCAAATGTGAGGTCATCCACTTTGGAAGAAGTAATAGTAGGAGGGATTATTATTTAAAAGGTGAAAAGTTGCAGTATGCTGTTGTGCAGAGGGACCTGGGGATCCTTGTGCACGAATCGCAAAAACCCAGTCTGCAAGTGCAGCAGGTGATCAAGAAGGCGAATGCAATGTTGGCCTTTATATCGAGGGGGATAGAATTTAAAACAGAGAGGTCTTGCTGCAACTGTACAGGGCACCGGTGAGGCCGCAGCTGGAGTACTGTGTGCAGTTTTGGTCCCCTTAGTTGTGGAAGGATATATTGGTCTTGGACGGAGTACAGAGAAAGTTCCCAGGCTGATACTGGAGATGAAGGGGTTACTTATGAGGAGAGAGTAAATAGATTGGACCTGTACTCATTAGGGTTTAGAAGGCTGAGGGGGGATCTTACAGACTTACAAGATAATGAAGGGGCTAGATAGGGTGGAGGTAGAGAGATTCTTGCCGCTTAGAAAGGAAACCAGAACTAGAGGGCACAGCTCTAAATAAGACAGGTGGAGTTTAGATCGGAGTTGAGGAGGAACTTCTTCACTCAGAGAGTGGTGAATCTCTGGAATTCTCTACCCATTGAAGTGGTGGAGGCTCCCTCACTGAATATGTTTAAGTCACAGATAGATAGATTTCTGATAGTCAAAGGAATTAAGGGTTATGGGAAGCAGGCGGGTAAGTGGAACTGATTCACTTCAGATCAGCCATGATCTTATTGAATGGCGGGGCAGGCTCGAGGGGCTGGATAGCCTACTCCTGCTCCTATATCTTATGTTCTTATCTTCTTATAAAATCAGGAGCGCTAAAAGAAGACATGAGGTTGCTTTGGCAGTCAAGGTGAAGGATAATCCAAAGAGCTTCTACAGGTATATTAAGAGCAAAAGGATAGTAAGGGATAAAATTGGTCCTCTTGAAGATCAGAGTAGTCAGCTTTGTATGGAACCATAAGAAACCGAGGGGATATTAAATGGGTTTTTTGCATCCGTATTTAGTAAGGAAATTGGCATGGAGTCTACGGAAATGAGGCAAACAAGTAGGGAGGTCATGGAACCCATCCAGATTAAAGGGAGGAGGTGTTTGCTGTCTTGAGGCAGAGTAGATAAATCCCCAGGACCAGATAGGGTATTCCCTCGGACCTTCAAGGAGAATAGTGTTGAAATTGCAGGGGTCCTGGCAGATATATTTAAAATGTCAGTATCCACGGGTGAGGTGCCGGATGATTGGAGGATAGCTCGTTATTCCATTGTTTAAAAAGGCTCAAAAAGTAATCCGGGAGATTATAGGCTGGTAAATTTGACGTCAGTACTAGGTAAATTATTAGAAGGAATACTAAGAGATAGGATCTACAAATATTTGGATAGACAGGGACTTATTAGGGAGAGTCAACATGGCTTTGTGCACGGTAGGTCATGTCTAACCAATCTATTAGAGTTTTTCGAGGAGGTTACCAGGAAAGTGGATGAAGGGAAGGCGACAGATGTCGTTTACATGGACTTCAGTAAGGCCTTTGACAAGGTCCCGCAGGGGAGGTTAGTTAAAAAGGCTCTGTCGCTAGGTATACATGGAGAGATAGTAAACTGGATTAGACATTGGCTCAATGGAAGAAGCCAGCGGGTGGTAGTGGAGATTGCTTCTCTGAGTGGAGGCCTATGACTAGTGATGTGTCACAGGGATCAGTGCTGGGTCCATTGTTGTTTGTCATTTATATCAATGATCTGGATGATAATGTGGTAAATTGGATCAGCAAATTTGCCAATGATACAAAGATTGGAGATGTAGTGGACATTGAGAAAGGTTTCAAAGCTTGCAGAGGGATTTAGACCAGCTAAAAAAATAGGTTGAAAAATGGCAGATAGAGTTTAATGCAGACAGGTGTGAGGTATTGCATTTTGGAAGGACAAACCAAGGTAGAACATACAAGGTAAATGGTAAGACACTGAAGAGTGCAGTATAAGAGGGATCTGGGATTAGAGATACCTAATTCCTTAAAAGTAGCATCACAGCGTAGATAGGGTTGTAAAGAGTGCTTTTGGAACATCGGCCTTTATAAATCAAAGTATTGAGTATAAGAGTTAGAATGTTATGGTGAGGTTGTATAAGACATTGGTGAGCCCAAATTTAGAGTATTGTGTACAGTTTTGGTGACCTAATTACAGGAAGGATGAAAATAAGGTTGAAAGAGTGCAGAGAAGGCTTATGATGATGTTGCCGGAATTTTGAGAAACTGAGTTACAGAGAGAGATTGAATAGGTTAGGACTTTATTCCCTGGAGCGTAGAAGAATGAGGGGAGATTTGATAGAGGTGTATAACATTGTGATGGGTATAGATAGAGTGAATGCAAGCAGGCTTTTTCCACTGAGGCTAGGGGAGAAAAAAACCAGAGGACATGGGTTAAGGATGAAGGAGAAAAGTTTAAAGGGAATATTAGGAGGCTTCTTCACACAGAGAGTGGTGGGAGTGTGGAATGAGCTGCTGGATAAAGTGGTGAAAGCATGCTGACTTTTAAGATTTAAGAAAAACTTGGATAGGTTCATGGATGAGAGGAGTGTGGGGGGATATGGTTCAAGTGCAGGTCAGTGGGATTAGGCAAAAAAATGATTCGGTACAGACAAGAAGGCCAAAAGGCCTGTTTCTGAGCTGTAATGTTCTATGGTTCGATAGTTCTTGTACAATAAGCTTTGTCTATACAGCGTGTTTATTTATTAGGCTTATATTAACACTGCAATGAAGTTACTCTGAAAATCCCCAAGTCACTACACTCCAGCTCTGTTCAGATACACTGAGAGAGAACTTAGCATGGCCAATCCACCTAACCAGTGCATCCTTGGAGAATGGGATAAACAATATTTGCCACTATATATTAACACATGTGATAATAATAAATCAAATGAAATTGTATAAAATGACATATAGTTGTGATATAAAATGAAGTTTTTTTGTACAGTCAGAGATAATGCTGCAACTTTATAAGATCCTTGTCAGACCCCACTTGGAGTATTGTGTGCAGTTCTGGTTGCTTCACTACAGGAAGGATGTAGAGGCTATTGAGAGGGTGTGGAGGAGATTTACAATGCCTGGATTGGGAGGCAGGCCTTATGAAGATAGGTTGAGAGAGCTAGGTCTCTTCTCCCTGGAGAGAGAAAGGTTGAAAGGCGACCTGATAGAGGTTTATAAGATATTGAGAGGAATAGATAGGGTGGACTCTCAGAGGCTATTTCCCGGGGCTGAAATGGTCGCTACGAGAGGGCACAGATTTAAGGTGCTGGGGGGGTAAGTACAGAGCAGATAGAACATAGAACAATACAGCACAAACAGGCCCTTCGGCCCACAAGTTGCGCCGATCACATCTACCAATCCACAGACCTATCTATAACCCCCTATCCTATTCTTTTCCATATACTCATCCAGAAGTCTTTTAAAAGACCCCAGTGAGTTTACCTCAACAACCTCCGACAGCAGCCGATTCCATTCACTCACCACCCTCTGAGTGAAAAACTTACCCCTAACATCCCCTCTGTATTTGTTTCCCTGCACCTTAAATCTGTGTCCTCTCGTAGTGACCATTTCAGCTCGGGAAATAGTCTCTGAGAGTCCACCCTATCTATTCCTCTCAACATTTTATAAACCTCTATCAGGTCGCCTCTCAACCTACGTCTCTCCAGTGAGAAGAGTCCCAGCTCCCTCAACCTATCTTCATAAGGCCTGCCTCCCAATCCAAGCAGCATCCTTGTAAATCTCCTCTGCACTCTCTCAATAGCCTCTACATCCTTCCTATAGTGAGGCGACCAGAACTGCGCACAATACTCCAACTGGGGTCTGACAAGAGTCTTCTAGAGCTGCATCATTACCTCCTGACTCCTGAACTCTATTCCTCGATTAATGAAGGCCAGTACACCGTACGCCTTCTTGACCATTTCCTCCACCTGCGAGGCCGATTTAAGAGTCCTATGGACCCGGACCCCGAGATCCTTCTGCTCTACAACACAGCTAAGACTCCTACCCCTTATATTGTACTCCTTAATCCCATTATTCCTGCCAAAATGGACCACTACACATTTATCTGCGTTGAAGTCCATCTGCCACTTCTCCGCCCAGTCTTGCATCCTGTCTATGTCCCGCTGCAACTTTTGGCATCCCTCCAGACCATCCACAACACCACCGACCTTTGTATCGTCGGCGAACTTACTAACCCATCCCTCCACTTGCTCATCCAGGTCATTTATGAAAATGACAAACAGCAGGGGTCCCAGAACAGATCCCTGGGGCACTCCACTGGTTACCGACCTCCATGCAGAACAAGACCCATCCACAACCACTCTCTGCCTTCTGCCGGCAAGCCAGTTCTGGATCCACGAGGCCAAAGCCTCTTGGATCCCATGCCCTCTCACCTTCTCCAGAAGCCTTGCATGGGGACCTTATCAAACGCCTTACTAAAGTCCATGTACACTACGTCCACCGCCCTTCCTTCGTCAATGTGTTCAGTCACATTTTCGAAGAACTCAACTGGGCTCGGAAGGCATGACCTGCCCTTGACAAAACCATGCTGACTATTTCTAATCAGTCCAAACTTCTCCAAATGTTCATATATCATATCCCTCAGAAGCCTCTCCATCAGCTTACCAACCACTGAAGTCAAACTCACCGGTCAGTAATTTCCTGGACTATCCCTGTTCCCTTTCTTAAAGATAGGAACCACATCTGCAATCCTCCGGAACCTCTCCCGTTTCCATGGACGACGCAAAGATCATCGCCAGGGGCTCTGCAACCACTTCCCTCACTTCCCACAATAACCTGGGGTACATCCCATTCAGTCCCGGCGACTTGTCTATCTTGATAGAATTTAACAGGTCTAACACATCCTCTTTCCTAACATCCACATACTCAATCTTTTCCATATGCCTCAAACCTGCAGTGCAATCTCCCAGTTCATTTTCCACCGTGAAAACCGAGGCAAAGTACTCGTTAAGCACCTCTGCCATTTTTTCCGGATTCACACAGACTTTTCCCCCTTCAGCTTTTTTAGGCCATATCCCTTCTCTTCTCATCCTTTTACTTTTCACATATTTGTAGAAGGCTTTGGGATTCTCCTTAATCTTCCCTGTCAAGGCCTTCTCATGACCCATTCTGGCTCTCCTAATTTCCTTTTTAAGTTCCCTTCTACACACCTTATACTCCTCTGGATCCCTAACATCCCCTAGTTCTCTGAACCTTTTATATACCTTTCTTTTCTTCCTAACTAGGTTCACCACTACCTTCGTGCACCACGGTTCCCGCGTCCTACTTGAACCTCCTTGACTCCTCGGGATGTTGTCTTGCAGTGCCCTAGACAAACATTCCTTGAAAAACCGCCACTTTCCTTCTGTACTCTTCCCCAAGAACACTTCCTTCCAGTTTATGCGTCCAATTACCTGCCTAATGTTTTCATATTTCCCCTTACTCCAGACATACACCTTCCTAGCCTGCCTGATCCTCTCTCTTTCCATCGCTATCGTGAAAGAGATAGAATTATGATCCCCATTCCCAAGATGCTCACCTACCGTGAGATCTGACACCTGCCCTTGCTCATTAGCAAGCACCAGGTCAAGTACAGCCTCTCCTCTCGTAGGCTTTTCCACGTACTGTGTCAGGAAACCTTCCTGAACACACCTAACAAACTCCACACCATCCAAACCCCTTAACCTTGGGATATTCCGGTCGATGTTTGGGAAATTGAAATCTCCCATCACGACAACCCTGTTATTTCTACATCTTTCTCAGATCTGTTTCCCTATCTGCACCTCAAGTTCCCTATCGCTATTGGGCGGCCTATAGAATACACCCAGCAAAGTTATCGAGCCTTTGCTGTTCCTAACTAAGATGTTCCTAACTCTAAGATGTTAGAGGTAAGTTTTTCACTCAGAGGATGGTGAGTGAGTGGAATCAACTACTGTCAGTAGCGGTGGAGACAAACTCTTTGGGGTCTTTGAAGAGACTTCTGGATGAGTACATGGGATTTAATGGGATTGGGAGTTATAGATAGGCCTGGCAGGCATGGATATGATTGTGGGCTGAAGGGCCTGTTTGTGCTGTAGTGTTCCATGTTCTATGTTCTATGTTAAACTGACCGGTCTGTAGTTACAAGGAATGTCACCTCTTGTTGAATAAGGGTGACACATCGCCCACTCTCCAACCCTCTGGCACCGCCTCCCGTATCTTGGGAAGATTATGACAAATCCTTTCACTGTCTTCATTCCCACTTCCTTCAATTTGGGATAAAACCATCCGCATCGGGAGACTTATCCACTCTCAGCATAGCCAGCTTTTCTGGTACCTCTATCTATTATTCAGTCTCGGGATGTAGTGCCGTTCCCCAGCCTTGTTTTCCTGGTAGATATGATAATGATCTATACCTTGATGTACAGGGTGCCATTTCAAAACTTATAAAATACACTCAGCTTGGCAATATTGTGAACTGTGAGGACAATGTTGATCTTCAAAAGGACATCAACACATTGGTGGAGTGGCAGATAGATGGTAAATGAAATTTAAAGGGGTGTAGGAGCAGAGAGATCTACCTAAGTGCATAAATCAATAAAGGTAGCAGGGCAGGTGGAGAGGCGTTTAATAAAAGATACAGCGTACAAGAGCAAGGAGGGTGTGGTGAACTTATATGAAGCATTAGCTCAGTTTCAGTTGGAGTATTGTTTACAGTTCTGGGTGTCATACTTTAAAAGGATGTGAAGTCATCGGGAAATGATCCATAAGAATAATCCCTGGGATGAGGAACTTCAGACTTCAGCTATGAAGACAGTTTGGAGAGTTGGGACTGTTCACCCTGGAGGAGGAGGTTGAGAGGAGATTCTCAAAATCATGAGGGGCTGGCAGAGTGGACAGAGAGAAACTGTTCCTGTTATTGGAAGGTTCGAGAACAAAAGGACACAGATTTAAATTAAATAGCAAAAGAAGCATTAGAGACACAGGAGAAAGTTCTTCACATAGCAAATATTTAGGATCCAGAATTCACTGCCTGTCAGTTTTATAAATACAGTAAATACATGCCCAGTCGATACAATCTCTCTTCTCACCATCCCGGAAATGAGTTTGCTGAACCTTTGCTCCATCATCACAGAATTCCTTTCAAAAAAATCAATGAAACTCCATCTTCCCCAGTTGAGGATTACACACTTTTCTCCTGACAGCCATGAAGAGGGACTTTGCCCAATCAGCCTGTTTCCCATTCCTGCAAACTGCAGCAATTATACAAACCCCCTTCCCGGGAATCAACCGTACTGTTCAAGACTCACCATTCCAGTATCCAAAATTAGTGCCGCCTTCAAACATGTACCTGAAAAATAACACAGAATAAACTCATTTTTAATGTCCACTGACAGAGTCAACCAATCACCTCCCCCCTACAAAAGAGAATCAGTGACAGAGAGTGCAGGAGAAGGAGGAGGGAGGGGAGAGGGGGCTGGAGAGAGAGAGAGAGAGAGAGACGTGGGGGTGGAGAGAGAGACGGAGGAGTAGAGAGAGACACGGTGGATGGAGGGGGAGTGGAGAGAGACGCAGGGATGGAGAGAGAAGGCAGTTGAGGGGGAGGGGAGGTGGAAGAGGGGTAGGGGAGGAAGTGGGGGAGGGGCTGGGGGAGGGGAGGAGAGATGGGGAGGGGCAGGGGGGAGGGGAGGAGAGATGGGGTAGGGGAGGGGAGTGGGGGAGGGCACGGGAGGGGTGGAGGGAAAGATGCAGTTACTGATGGTGCGAATGTGAGTTGGAAAGACAGAATAAGAACAGCCCGAGAGTCAGGGATGGCGGAGAGTTCCGAGGGGCGATGGCCCGAGTGATAAATTTGCTTACATATTCACATTGGCTCCAATCTGTAACAATTCTTCCAGCATTCTGGTGGCATTTTCAATCGGAACAACGGAATGCTCCACTCCCCAGTAATCGAGCCACCCCACATAGAACTCCGAGTTCACCTTCAACACAGCAAGAGACTGTTTGGGTCATTAACAAACTCACCAGATTAATCTGCTCATTCCCCTCACCGACAAACTCCTGAGACCTTCCCTCTTCACCCAACCCTCCACCAGCAAAAAATCCCCAATGCCCCCCCCACCTTCACACACCTCCCACACCAACCCCCACCCCATTACTCACTCACACCCCACCCCTCCTACCTTCATTACCCACTCACACCCCACCTCTCGATCACCCACTCACGCCACCACCCTCATCACTCACTCACACCCTACCCCCCCACACCCACTCACCCCCTACCCCATTACTCACACACCAGCCCCCCATCACCCACTCACACCCTACTCCCATCACCCACTCCACCCTACCTCCCCATCACCCACTCACACCCTACCTCCCCATCACCCACTCACACCACCTACCTCCCCATCACCCACTCCACCCCCTCCCCATCACACCACTCACACCCTACCTCCCCATCACCCACTCACACCCTACCTCCCCATCACCCACTCACACCCTACCTCCCCATCACCCACTCACACCCTACCTCCCCATCACCCACTCACACCCTACCTCCCCCACTCACCCACTCATCCCCCAGCCCCATCACCCACTCACGTCCCCACCTCATTACTCGCTCACACCCCACTTCTCATGCTCACGCCCCACTCCCCATCACCCACTCACCCCCCCACCCAGCCCCACCCCCGTCACCCACCCAGCCCCCACCCGCCGTCACCCACTCAACCCCCACGCCGTCACCCCACTCAGCCCCCCCACCCCGTCACCCACTCAACTCCCCACCGCCGTCACCCACTCAGCCCCCACCCCGTCACCCACTCACCCCCCACCCTGCCCCACCCCCCATCACCCACTCAGCTCCCCACCGCCGTCACCCTCTCAACCCCCCACCCCCATCACCCTCTCAACCCCGCCAACCCTCCCATCACCTTCTCACCCCCCCCCCCTTCACCATGGCTGTCACCAACTAACCATTCCCCATCCTGTGAGTATCACAACACACTCATTCAGCCCATACATCCCCCCACACCACCACAGACCATCCACACCCCCCCCCACACACCCCCATCCACCCCGCACCCCCCACAGACCATCCACCTCCCCCCCCACACCCCAGACCATCCAACCCCGCACCCACCCACAGACCATCCACCTCCCCCACACACCCACAGACCATCCACACCCCCCCCACGCACCCACAGACCATCCACCCGCCACCCACCCCTACACCACAGACCACCACACCCCACACCCACAGACCTCCACCCCCCCACACACACCCACAGACCGTCCACCCCCCCCCACACACCCACAGACCGTCCACCCCCCCCCACACACCCACAGACGTCCAACCCCCAACACACTCACAGCCCGTCCACCCACGCACCCACCCACAGACCATCCACCCCACCCCCCACCAATACAACCACAGACCACCCCCCCCCCACAATACAACCAGACCATCCACCCCCACCCCACCAATACAACCACAGACCATCACCCCCACCCCTCCAATACAACCACAGACCATCCACCCCCACCCTCCATACAACCACAGACCATCCACCCCCCCTCCAATACAACCACAGACCATCCACCCCCACCCCTCCACTCAGAGCCCATTGTATCCTCTACTCCCTGGAGTCCTCCCACCCACCCAGAACTCACTCCACCCCACTCACCAATGGGCCTTTGGGTTCAAACTGTCTTTGGAGTCTAAATGAGGCGTTGACATCATCAGCTGTGGAATCAGAAAATAAAAAGACTAAATCAAAGAATCCGTCACTAAGGGCCATCGGCACGGGAACCCCGTCACTAAGGGCCATCGGCACGGGAACCCCGTCACTAAGGGCCATCGGCACGGGAACCCCGTCACTAAGGGCCATCGGCACGGGAACCCCGTCATTAATCATCATGCGATCTAGATATGGACTGTAGATATACAACAAATGTGAGAAATCGAGGAGACAATGGGGGAATTATTTTTCAGACTGAGATTTGGGAATGTCTCAGGCAGCATTGCAACATTGCAGCTTGGTTAGACAGGAATTACTGGAACAAAGGGCGTACAAACCCGCTGGAGAACAGACTGGGGAGCCAGGCTGAAAGTTCACATTGCTGATCTCAGTGCTGCAAAGGGAAGGTAAATCTCCTCTCTGAAAACCAACACTCAACCACTCAGAGAGAATTACTCCAGTGAGAGTCAGTGTGTGTGGAACTGTATCCCAGTGAGAGTCAGTATGTGTGGAACTGTATCCCAGTGAGAGTCAGTGTGTGTGGAACTGTATCCCAGTGAGAGTCAGTGTGTGTGGAACTGTATCCCAGTGAGAGTCAGTGTGTGTGGAACTGTATCCCAGTGAGAGTCAGTGTGTGTGGAACTGTATCCCAGTGAGAGTCAGTGTGTGTGGAACTGTATCCCAGTGAGAGTCAGTGTGTGGGGAACTGTATCCTAGTGAGAGTCAGTGTGTGTGGAACTGTATCCCAGTGAGAGTCAGTGTGTGGGGAACTGTATCCCAGTGAGAGTCAGTGTGTGGGGAACTGTATCCCAGTGAGAGTCAGTGTGTGGGGAACTGTATTCTGGTGAAAGATTTATGCTTACTGGTGCTGAAATCAATGGTTGCGTACATCCCCTGTAACGTGCCACACTTTAGCTCCTGCATCTGGATCCCATCAGTGGTGAAGAGCAGTACATCTTCTCCCAGGTGCGAACGCATGACCTCGTGCAGGTGTCTCAGGTAGTTAAAATCACAGGTGAAATAACTACCATATTCATTCTCGACCTGTAGAAAGAACAGGTTAGTTAGAATGTATAGGCAGAGTGAGAACATTGCTGCATTAAACCTTTAAACCGCAAGAAGTAGGAATTGGAGGAGGCTATTCAGTCCTTCAAACCTGATCTGCCATTTAATCAGAGCATGGCTGATTTAACATTTCATCAATCCACTCTCCTGCCTTATTTCCTTTTCTCTTAATGCCTCAACATTAAAACCTTCTCGATCTCAGCCTTGGAAAGGTTCAAGGACTTGAACCACACAGCTTCCTGTGGGAAAGAACTTTAAGATTCTCCACTCTCTGAAAGAGGAAATTCTTCCTCAAATCTGTCTTAAATGAACTCCCTTCCCTCACCACCCCCCCCCCCCCCCCCCACACCCTTCCTCCCCAGCTCCTTATTCTGTAACTCTGCCCTCTGGTCCCACCCTCTCCCAGGAGTGGAAACATCTTCTCCACATTGACCCTGTCTAACCCCCTCAGAATCTGGTGTCTCAATCAGATCCCCTCTCATTCTTCTCAACTCCAGAGAGTAAGGCAGCCAGCCTGTTTAATCTTTCCTCACGTGGCAGTCCCTCTACACCCGGGATCAGTGAACCTCCTCTGTGCTGCTTCCAATGATAATATATATAAATAAAGGGATCAAAACTGAGCATGTTATTGTAAATGTGGCCTCACTTGTACCTTGTACACTTGCAGCATCACTGCTTTACTTTTATATTCCAGCCCCTTGAAATTCCCTGTCTGCTAGACTTCCGGGTTTCAGGAACAAGGACCCCTCCCAAGTCCCTTTGTGCTCCAGCTTTCTGCAGTCTCTTTCCATTTAAATAACAATCCACCTTCTCATGCTTTCTTCCAAAATCAACAATCTCACATTTTTCCCACACTGAATTCCATTCGCCAGTTTTCTGTCCACTCATTTAAAGAATAAAGAACAAAGAAAATTACAGCACAGGAACAGGCCCTTTGGCCCTCCAAACCCGCACCGACCATGCTGCCCGACTGAACTAACACTCCCTATCCTTCCCGGGAACATATCCCTCTATTCCCATCCTATTCACGTATTTATCAAGACACCCCTTAAAATTCACTACCTCCCCCAACAGTGAGTTCCAGAAACTCAACATCCTCTGTGTAAAAAAAAACTTGCCACATACATTTCCTTTAAACCTTGTCCCTCGCACCTTAAATCTTTCCCTCCCAGTAATTGACTCTTCCACCCTGGGAAAAAGCTTCTGACTATCCAATCTGTCTATGCTCCTCATAATCTTGTGGACTTCTATCAGGCCTCCCCACAACCTCCATCGCTCCAGTGAGAACAAACCATGTTTAGAACACAGAACATTACAGCGCAGAACAGGCCCTTCGGCCTTCGATGTTGCACCGACCAATTAGGAACAAGCAGTGACCCTCTAATCTAAACCATTCCCTTTTCGTCCATAAACTTAATGTTTCTCCAACCTCTCCTCATAGCTAATGCCCTCCATACCAGGCAACATCCTGGTAAATCTTTTCTGTACCCTCTCCAAAGCCTCCACATCTTTCTGGTAGTGTGGAGACCAGAATTGAACACTATATTCCAAGTGCAGCCTAACTAAGGTTCTATAAAGCTGCAACATGACTTTTCCTTTCTCCTCGGATGGAGATGGATAACACAAGGGGACATAGCTTTAAATTAAGGAGTGGTAGCTATAGGACAGATGCTAGAGGTGGGTTCTTTACTCAGAGGGTAGTAAGGGCATGGAATGCCCTGCCTGCAGCAGTTGTGGACTTGCCAAGTTTAAGGGTGTTCAAATGGTCAGTGGATAGGCATATGGATAACATTGGAATAGTTTAGGTTAGAGGGTCATGAAATTGGTTACATTGGTGGGCGCGACATCGAGGGCCAAAGGGCCTGTACTGCACTGTAATGTTCTAAGTTCTATGTTCTAATTTTTAAATTCAATGCCCCAGCATGAATTTAAAGCATGATATAAGGAGTTCTATAAGTATGTGAAGGGTAAAAGAATGACAAGTGAAGGGATTGGACCTATAAAAGGTGAAGGGGGAAAAGTTTGTGTGGAACCAGAAGAAATGGCAGAGGTGCTTAATGAGTACATTGCCTCAGTATTCACAGTGGAGAGTGATCTGGGAGGATGCACTACAAGTTTGCAGCAGACTGAAAAGATTGAGTATGTGGACGTTAAGAAAGAGGATGTGTTGGAACTTTTAAATTCTATCAAGATAAATAAATTGTCGGGACCGGATGGGATGTACCCCAGGGTATTGTGGGAGGTGAGGGAAGTGATTGCAGAGCTCCTGGCGATGATCTTTGCATTGTCGATGGAAACAGGAGAGGTTCCGGAGGATTGTGGATGTGGTTCCTATTTTCAAGAAAGTGAACAGGGACAGTCCAGGAAATTATCAACCGGTGAGTCTGACCTCAGTGGTTGGTAAGCTGATGGAGAGGCTTCTGAGGGACAGGATTTATGAGCATTTAGAGAAGATCAGAAATAGTCAACACGGCTTTGTCAAGGGCAGGTCGTGCCTTATGAGCCTGGTTAAGTTCTTTGAAAATGTGACTGAACACATTGACGAAGGAAGAGCGGTGGATGTGGTTTACATGGACTTCAGCAAGGCGTTTGATAAGGTCCCTCATGCAAGACGTCTTGAGAAGGTGAGAGGGCATGGGATCCAAGGGGCTTTGGCCTTGTGGATCCAGAACTGGCTTGCCTGCAGAAGGTAAGAACTCAGTAAGAATTTAGCAACACCAATTTTAAATCCAACCAATTTATTTGATAGTAAAATTGCGAGCTTTCAACACTCTCTGTGTCTTCGTCAGGCAAATGCAGTGTTCTGGTCTGCAATAGCACACATCAGCACAGACAGTCAGAGATTGATGATTAGAATGCGAATCCTTACATCTAATCTGCTATTCAAGTGTTAAAGTGGCGAACAATGTGTGTGAAGGGAATCCTGAGCATTGTTGGAGAATTGTGTATTTTCTCCAGACAGCACAGTAAGTGAGGTTTTTTGCTAACCCAGGCAAGTTACGGGGGTTACAGATAGTGTGTCATGAAGCCAAGATCCCTGTTAAGACCGTCTTCATGTGTGCGGAACTTGGCTATCAGTCTCTGCTCAGCAACTCTGCGCTGTCGTGTGTCACGAAGGCCCCCTTGAAGAACATTTACCCGCAGGTCAGAGGCCGAATGCCCATGACTGCTGAAGTGTTCGCCCACAGGAAGGGAACTGTTTTGCCTGGTGATTGTTGAGCGATGCTCATTCATCCGCTGTCGTAGTGTCTGCATGGTCTCCCCAATATACCATGCTTCAGGACATCCTTTCTTGCAACGTAGCGAGATGAGGAGGTTCGTGACAGACACCTCCAGACGCTGAAGGATGCCCTCGTGAGAACAGGATATGGCGCTCGACTCATCGATCGACAGTTCCGACATGCCACAACGATAAACCGCACTGACCTCCTCAGAAGACGAACACGGGACACGGTGGACAGAGTACCCTTTGTTGTCCAGTACTTCCCCGGAGCGGAGAAGCTACGACATCTTCTCCGGAGTCTTCAACATATCATTGATGACGATGAACATCTCGCTAGGTCCATCCCCACCCCCCCACTTCTTGCTTTCAGACAACCGCACAACCTCAAACAGATCATTGTTCGCAGCAAACTACCCAACCTTCAGGAGAACAGTGACCACAATACCACACAACCCTGCCACAGCAACCTCTGCAAGACATGCCGGATCATAGACATGGACGACATCATCAAACGTGAGGATACCATTCACCAGGTGCACGGTACATACACTTGCAACTCGGCCAACGTTGTCTACCTAATACGTTGCAAGAAAGGATGTCCCGAAGCATGGTATATTGGGGAGACCATGCAGACACTACGACAGCGGATGAATGAGCATCGCTCAGCAATCACCAGGCAAAACAGTTCCCTTCCTGTGGGCGAACACTTCAGCAGTCATGGGCATTCGGCCTCCGACCTGCGGGTAAATGTTCTTCAAGAGGGCTTTCGTGATACACGACAGCGCAGAGTCGCTGAGCAGAGACTGATAGCCAAGCTCCGCACACATGAGGACGGTCTTAACAGGGATCTTGGCTTCATGACACACTATCTGTAACCCCCGTAACTTGCCTGGGTTAGCAAAAAACCTCACTTACTGTGCTGTCTGGAGAAAATACACAATTCTCTAACCAATGCTCAGGATTCCCTTCACACACATTGTTAGCCACTTTAACACTTGAATAGCAGGTTAGATGTAAGGATTCGCATTCTAATCATCAATCTCTGACTGTCTGTGCTGATGTGTGCTATTGCAGACCAGAACACTGCATTTGCCTGACGAAGACACAGAGAGTGTTGAAAGCTCGCAATTTTACTATCAAATAAATTGGTTGGATTTAAAATTGGTGTTGCTAAATTCTTACTGAGTTCTTACCTTCTGCAGGCAAGCCAGTTCTGGATCCACAAGGCCAAAGCCCCTTGGATCCCATGCCCTCTCACCTTCTCAAGACGTCTTGCATGAGGGACCTTATCAAACGCCTTGCTGAAGTCCATGTAAACCACATCCACCGCTCTTCCTTCGTCAATGTGTTCAGTCACATTTTCAAAGAACTTAACCGGCTCATAAGGCACGACCTGCCTTGACAAAGCCGTGTTGACTATTTCTGATCTTCTCTAAATGCTCATAAATCCTGTCCCTCAAAGCCTCTCCATCAGCTTACCAAACCACTGAGGTCAGACTCACCGGTTGATAATTTCCTGGACTGTCCCTGTTCACTTTCTTGAAAATAGGAACCCACATCCCACAATCCTCCGGAACCTCTCCTGTTTCCATCGACAATGCAAAGATCATCGCCAGGAGCTCTGCAATCACTTCCCTCACCTCCCACAATACCCTGGGGTACATCCCATCCAGGTCCCGACAATTTATTTATCTTGATAGAATTTAAAAGTTCCAACACATCCTCTTTCTTAACGTCCACATACTCAATCTTTTCAGTCTGCTGCAAACTTGTAGTGCATCCTCCCAGATCACTCTCCACTGTGAATACTGAGGCAATGTACTCATTAAGCACCTCTTGCCATTTCTTCTGGTTCCACACAAACTTTTCCCCTTCACCTTTTATAGGTCCAATCCTTCACTTGTCATTCTTTTACCCTTCACATACTTATAGAACTCCTTATATCATGCTTTAAATTCTGCTGGGGCATTGAATTTAAAAATTAGAACATAGAACTTAGAACATTACAGTGCAGTACAGGCCCTTTGGCCCCGATGTCGCGCCCACCAATGTAACCAATTTCATGACCCTCTAACCTAAACTATTCCAATGTTATCCATATGCCTATCCACTGACCATTTGAACACCCTTAAACTTGGCAAGTCCACAAACTGCTGCAGGCAGGGCATTCCATGCCCTTACTACCCTCTGAGTAAAGAACCCCCCTCTAGCATCTGTCCTATAGCTACCACTCCTTAATTTAAAGCTATGTCCCCTTGTGTTATCCATCTCCATCCGAGGAGAAAGGAAAAAGTCATGTTGCAGCTTTATAGAACCTTAGTTAGGCTGCACTTGGAATATAGTGTTCAATTCTGGTCTCCACACTACCAGAAAGATGTGGAGGCTTTGGAGAGGGTACAGAAAAAGATTTACCAGGATGTTGCCTGGTAGGAGGGCATTAGCTATGAGGAGAGGTTGGAGAAACATTAAGTTTATGGACGAAAAGGGAATGGTTTAGATTAGAGGGTCACTGCTTGTTCCTAATTGGTCGGTGCAACATCGAAGGCCGAAGGGCCTGTTCTGCGCTGTAATGTTTCTGTGTTTCTAAACATGGTTTGTTCTCACTGGAGCGATGGAGGTTGTGGGGAGGCCTGATAGAAGTCCACAAGATTATGAGGAGCATAGACAGATTGGATAGTCAGAAGCTTTTCCCAGGGTGGAAGAGTCAATTACTGGGAGGGAAAGATTTAAGGTGCGAGGGACAAGGTTTAAAGGAAATGTATGTGGCAAGTTTTTTTTTACACAGAGGATGTTGAGTTTCTGGAACTCACTGTTGGGGGAGGTAGTGAATTTTAAGGGTGTCTTGATAAATACGTGAATAGGATGGGAATAGAGGGATATGTTCCCGGAAGGATAGGGAGTGTTAGTTCAGTCGGGCAGCATGGTCGGTGCGGGTTTGGAGGGCCAAAGGGCCTGTTCCTGTGCTGTAATTTTCTTTGTTCTTTATTCTTAAATGACGTGGACAGAAAACTGGCGAATGGAATTCAGTGTGGGAAAAATGTGAGATTGTTGATTTTTGGAAGAAAGCATGAGAAGGTGGATTGTTATTTAAATGGAAAGAGACTGCAGAAAGCTGGGCACAAAGGGACTTGGGAGGGGTCCTGTTCCTGAAAACCCGGAAGTCTAGCAGACAGGAATTTCAAGGGGCTGGAATATAAAAAGTAAAGCAGTGATGCGCAAGTGTACAAGGTACAAGTGAGGCCACATTTACATAACATGCTCAGTTTTGATCCCTTTATTTATATATATTATCATTGGAAGCAGCACAGAGGAGGTTCACTGATCCCGGGTGTAGAGGGACTGCCACGTGAGGAAGATTAAACAGGCTGGCTGCCTTACTCTCTGGAGTTGAGAAGAATGAGAGGGGATCTGATTGAGACACCAGATTCTGAGGGGGTTAGACAGGGTCAATGTGGAGAAGAGATGTTTCCACTCCTGGGAGAGGGTGGGACCAGAGGCAGAGTTACAGAATAAGGAGCTGGGGAGGAAGGGTGTGGGGGGGGGGGGGGGGGGTGGTGAGGGAAGGGGAGTTCATTTAAGACAGATTTGAGGAAGAATTTCCTCTTTCAGAGAGTGGAGAATCTTAAAGTTCTTCCCACAGGAAGCTGTGTGGTTCAAGTCCTGAACCTTTCCAAGGCTGAGATCGAGAAGGTTTTAATGTTGAGGCATTAAGAGAAAGGAAATAAGGCAGGAGAGTGGATTGATGAAATGTTAAATCAGCCATGCTCTGATTAAATGGCAGATCAGGTTTGAAGGACTGAATAGCCTCTCCAATTCCTACTTCTTGCGGTTTAAAGGTTTAATGCAGCAATGTTCTCACTCTGCCTATACATTCTAACTAACCTGTTCTTTCTACAGGTCGAGAATGAATATGGTAGTTATTTCACCTGTGATTTAACTACCTGAGACACCTGCACGAGGTCATGCGTTCACCTGGGAGAAGATGTACTGCTCTTCACCACTGATGGGATCCAGATGCAGGAGCTAAGTGTGGCACGTTACAGGGGATGTACGCAACCATTGATTTCAGCACCAGTAAGCATAAATCTTTCACCAGAATAGTTCCCACACACTGACTCTCACTGGGATACAGGACTCTCACTGGGAATACGTTCCCCACACACTGACTCTCACTGGGATACAGTTCCACACACACTGACTCTCACTAGGATACAGTCCCCCACACACTGACTCTCACTGGGATACAGTTCCACACACACTGACTCTCACTGGGATACACAACACTGACTCTCACTGGGATACCACACCACTGACTCTCACTGGGATACAGTCCACACACAGACTCCCACCACACAACTGACTCTCACTGGGATACAGTTCCACACACACTGACTCTCACTGGAGTAATTCTCTCTGAGTGGTTGAGTGTTGGTTTTCAGAGAGGAGATTACCTTCCCTTTGCAGCACTGAGATCAGCAATGTGAACTTTCAGCCTGGCTCCCCAGTCTGTTCTCCAGCGGGTTTGTACGCCCTTTGTTCCAGTAATTCCTGTCTAACCAAGCTGCAATGTTGCAATGCTGCCTGAGACATTCCCAAATCTCAGTCTGAAAAATAATTCCCCCATTGTCTCCTCGATTTCTCACATTTGTTGTATATCTACAGTCCATATCTAGATCGCATGATGATTAATGACGGGGTTCCCGTGCCGATGGCCTTAGTGACGGGGCGTGCCGATGGCCCTTAGTGACGGGGTTCCCGTGCCGATGGCCCTTAGTGACGGGGTTCCCGTGCCGGATCCGGATTGCCGATGGCCCTTAGTGACGGATTCTTGATTTAGTCTTTTATTTTCTGATTCCACAGCTGATGATGTCAACGCCTCATTTAGACTCCAAAGACAGTTTGAACCCAAAGGCCCATGGTGAGGGGGTGGAGTGAGTTCTGGGTGGGTGGGAGGACTCCAGGGAGTAGAGGATACAATGGCTCTTGGAGTGGGGGTGGATGGTCTGTGGTTGTATTGGAGGGGGGGTGGATGGTCTGTGGTTGTATGGAGGGTGGGGGTGGATGGTCTGTGGTTGTATTGGAGGGGTGGGGGTGATGGTCTGTGGTTGTATTGGTGGGGTGGGGGTGGATGGTCTGGTTGTATTGTGGGGGGGGGGTGGTCTGTGGTTGTATTGGTGGGGGGTGGGGTGGATGGTCTGTGGGTGGGTGCGTGGGTGGACGGGCTGTGAGTGTGTTGGGGGTTGGACGTCTGTGGGTGTGTGGGGGGGGGTGGACGGTCTGTGGGTGTGTGGGGGGGGGTGGACGGTCTGTGGGTGTGTGTGGGGGGGTGGAGGTCTGTGGGTGTGGGGTGTGGTGGTCTGTGGTGTAGGGGTGGGTGGCGGGTGGATGGTCTGTGGGTGCGTGGGGGGGGTGTGGATGGTCTGTGGGTGTGTGGGGGAGGTGGATGGTCTGTGGGTGGGTGCGGGGTTGGATGGTCTGGGGTGTGGGGGGGGAGGTGGATGGTCTGTGGGGGGTGCGGGGTGGATGGGGGTGTGTGGGGGGGGGTGTGGATGGTCTGTGGTGGTGTGGGGGGATGTATGGGCTGAATGAGTGTGTTGTGATACTCACAGGATGGGGAATGGTTAGTTGGTGACAGCCATGGTGAAGGGGGGGGGGGTGAGAAGGTGATGGGAGGGTTGGCGGGGTTGAGAGGGTGATGGGGGTGGGGGGTTGAGAGGGTGACGGCGGTGGGGAGCTGAGTGGGTGATGGGGGGTGGGGCAGGGTGGGGGGTGAGTGGGTGACGGGGTGGGGGCTGAGTGGGTGACGGCGGTGGGGAGTTGAGTGGGTGACGGGGTGGGGGGGCTGAGTGGGGTGACGGCGTGGGGGTTGAGTGGGTGACGGCGGGTGGGGGCTGGGTGGGTGACGGGGGTGGGGCTGGGTGGGGGGGTGAGTGGGTGATGGGGAGTGGGGCGTGAGCATGAGAAGTGGGGTGTGAGCGAGTAATGAGGTGGGGACGTGAGTGGGTGATGGGGCTGGGGGATGAGTGGGTGAGTGGGGGATGGTAGGGTGTGAGTGGGTGATGGGGAGGTAGGGTGTGAGTGGGTGATGGGGAGGTAGGGTGTGAGTGGGTGATGGGGAGGTAGGGTGTGAGTGGGTGATGGGGAGGTAGGGTGTGAGTGGTGTGATGGGGAGGGGGTGGAGTGGGTGATGGGGAGGTAGGTGGTGTGAGTGGGTGATGGGGAGGTAGGGTGTGAGTGGGTGATGGGGAGGTAGGGTGGAGTGGGTGATGGGAGTAGGGTGTGAGTGGGTGATGGGGGGCTGGTGTGTGAGTAATGGGGTAGGGGGTGAGTGGGTGTGGGGGGGTAGGGTGTGAGTGAGTGATGAGGGTGTGGCTGTGAGTGGGTGATCGAGAGGTGGGGTGGAGTGGGTAATGAAGGTAGGGGGTGGGGTGTGAGTGAGTAATGGGGTGGGGGTTGGTGTGGGAGGTGTGTGAAGGTGGGGGGGCCATTGGGGATTTTTTGCTGGTGGAGGGTTGGGTGAAGAGGGAAGGTCTCAGGAGTTTGTCGGTGAGGGGATGAGCAATTAATCTGGTGAGTTTGTTAATGACCCAAACAGTCTCTTGCTGTGTTGAAGGTGAACTCGGAGTTCTATGTGGGGTGGCTCGATTACTGGGGAGTGGAGCATTCCGTGTTCCGATTGAAAATGCCACCAGAATGCTGGAAGAATTGTTACAGATTGGAGCCAATGTGAATATGTAAGCAATTTATCACTCGGGCCATCGCCCTCGGAACTCTCCGCCATCCCTGACTCTCGGGCTGTCTTATTCTGTCTTTCCAACTCACATTCGCACCATCAGTAACTGCATCTTTCCCTCCACCCCTCCCGTGCCCTCCCCCACTCCCCTCCCCTACCCCATCTCTCCTCCCCTCCCCCTGCCCTCCCATCTCTCCTCCCCTCCCCCAGCCCCTCCCCCACTTCCCTCCCCTACCCCTCTTCCACCTCCCCTCCCCCCCCAACTGCCTTCTCTCTCCATCCCTGCGTCTCTCTCCACTCCCCCTCCATCCACCGTGTCTCTCTCTACTCCTCCGTCTCTCTCTCCACCCCCACGTCTCTCTCTCTCTCTCTCTCTCCAGCCCCTCTCCCCTCCCTCCTCCTTCTCCTGCACTCTCTGTCACTGATTCTCTTTTGTAGGGGAGGTGATTGGTTGACTCTGTCAGTGGACATTAAAAAGAGTTTATTCTGTGTTATTTTTCAGGTACATGTTTGAAGGCGGCACTAATTTTGATACTGGAATGGTGAGTCTTGAAACAGTACGGTTGATCCCGGGAAGGGGGTTTGTATAATTGCTGCAGTTTGCAGGAATGGGAAACAGGCTGATTGGGCAAAGTCCCTCTTCATGGCTGTCAGGAGAAAAAGTGTGTAATCCTCACTGGGAAGATGGAGTTTCATTGATTTTTTTGAAAGGAATTCTGTGATGATGGAGCAAAGGTTCAGCAAACTCATTTCCGGGATGGTGAAAGAGGAGATTGTATCGACTGGGCATGTATTTACTGTATTTATAAAACTGACAGGCAGTGAATTCTGGATCCTAAATATTGCTATGTGAAGAACTTTCTCCTGTGTCTCTAATGCTCTTTTGCTATTTAATTTAAATCTGTGTCCTTTTGTTCTCGAAACCTTCCAATAACAGGAACAGTTTCTCTCTGTCCACTCTGCCAGCCCCTCATGATTTTGAGAATCCTCTCAACTCCTCCTCCAGGGTGAACAGTCCCACTCTCCAAACTGTCTTCATAGCTGTGAAGTCTGAAGTTCCTCATCCAGGGATTATTTATGGATCATTTCCCGATGACTTCACATCCTTTTAAAGTATGACACCAGAACTGTAAACAATACTCCAAACTGAACTGAGTAAGCTTCATATAAGTTCACCACACCCTCCTTGCTCTGTACGCTGTATCTTTTATTAAAACGCCTCTCCACCTGCCCTGCTACCTTTATTGATTTATGCACTTAGGTAGATCTCTCTGCTCCTACACCCCTTTAAATTTCATTTACCATCTATCTGCCACTCCACCAATGTGTGTTGATGTCCTTTTGAAGATCAACATTTTCCTCACAGTTCACAATATTGCCAAGCTGAGTGTATTTTATAAGTTTTGAAATGGCACCCTGTACATCAAGGTATAGATCATTATCATATCTACCAGGAAAACAAGGCTGGGAACGGCACTACATCCCGAGACTGAATAATAGATAGAGGTACCAGAAAAGCTGGCTATGCTGAGAGTGGATAAGTCTCCCGATGCGGATGGTTTTATCCCAAATTGAAGGAAGTGGAATGAAGACAGTGAAAGGATTTGTCATAATCTTCCAAGATACGGGAGGCGGTGCCAGAGGTTGGAGAGTGGGCGATGTGTCACCTTATTCAACAAGAGGTGACATTTCCTTGTAACTACAGACCGGTCAGTTTAACATAGAACATAGACATGGAACACTACAGCACAAACAGGCCCTTCAGCCCACAATCATATCCATTGCCTGCCAGGCCTATCTATAACTCCCAATCCCATTAAATCCCATGTACTCATCCAGAAGTCTCTTCAAAGACCCCAAAGAGTTTGTCTCCACCGCTACTGACAGTAGTTGATTCCACTCACTCACCATCCTCTGAGTGAAAAACTTACCTCTAACATCTTAGAGTTAGGAACATCTTAGTTAGGAACAGCAAAGGCTCGATAACTTTGCTGGGTGTATTCTATAGGCCGCCCAATAGCGATAGGGAACTTGAGGTGCAGATAGGGAAACAGATCTGAGAAAGATGTAGAAATAACAGGGTTGTCGTGATGGGAGATTTCAATTTCCCAAACATCGACCGGAATATCCCAAGGTTAAGGGGTTTGGATGGGTGTGAGTTTGTTAGGTGTGTTCAGGAAGGTTTCCTGACACAGTACGTGGAAAAGCCTACGAGAGGAGAGGCTGTACTTGACCTGGTGCTTGCTAATGAGCCAGGGCAGGTGTCAGATCTCACGGTAGGTGAGCATCTTGGGAATGGAGATCATAATTCTATCTCTTTCACGATAGCGATGGAAAGAGATAGGATCAGGCAGGCTAGGAAGGTGTATGTCTGGAATAAGGGGAAATATGAAAACATTAGGCAGGTATTGGACGCATAAACTGGAAGGAGGTGTTCTGGGGGAAGAGTACAGAAGGAAAGTGGCGGTTTTTCAAGGAATGTTTGTCTAGGGCACTGCAAGACAACATCCCGAGGAGTCAAGGAGGTTCAAGTAGGACGCGGAACCGTGGTGCACGAAGGTAGTGGTGAACCTAGTTAGGAAGAAAAGAAAGGTATATAAAAGGTTCAGAGAACTAGGGGATGTTAGGGATCCAGAGGAGTATAAGGTGTGTAGAAGGGAACTTAAAAAGGAAATTAGGAGAGCCAGAATGGGTCATGAGAAGGCCTTGGCAGGGAAGATTAAGGAGAATCCCAAGACCTTCTACAAATATGAAAAGTAAAAGGATGGAAGAGAAGGGTAGGCCTATAAAGGTGAAGGGGGAAAAGTCTGTGTGAATCCGGAAGAAATGGCAGAGCTGCTTAACGAGTACTTTGCCTCGGTATTCACGGTGGAAAGTGAACTGGGAGATTGCACTGCAGGTTTGAGGCAAATGGAAAAGATTGAGTATGTGGATGTTAGGAAAGAGGATGTGTTAGACCTGTTAAATTCTATCAAGATAGACAAGTCGCCGGGACCGATGGGATGTACCCAGGTTATTGTGGGAGGTGAGGGAAGTGGTTGCAGAGCCCCTGGCGATGATATTTGCGTCGTCCATGGAAACGGGAGAGGTTCCGGAGGATTGCGGATGTGGTTCCTATCTTTAAGAAAGGGAACAGGATAGTCCAGGAAATTACCGACCGGTGAGTTTGACTTCAGTGGTTGGTAAGCTGATGGAGAGGCTTCTGAGGGATAAGATATGAACATTTGGAGAAGTTTGGACTGATTAGAAATAGTCAGCATGGTTTTGTCAAGGGCAGGTCATGCCTTACGAGCCTAGTTGAGTTCTTCGAAAATGTGACTGAACACATTGACGAAGGAAGGGTGGTGGACGTAGTGTACATGGACTTTAGTAAGGCGTTTGATAAGGTCCCCCATGCAAGGCTTCTGGAGAAGGTGAGAGGGCATGGGATCCAAGGGCTTTGGCCTCGTGGATCCAGAACTGGCTTGCCGGCAGAAGGCAGAGAGTGGTTGTGATGGGTCTTGTTCTGCATGGAGGTCGGTACCAGTGGAGTGCCCCAGGGATCTGTTCTGGGACCCCTGCTGTTTGTCATTTTCATAAATGACCTGGATGAGGAAGTGGAGGGATGGGTTAGTAAGTTCGCCAACGATACAAAATCGGTGGTGTTGTGGATGGTCTGGAGGGATGCCAAAAGTTGCAGCGGGACATAGACAGGATGCAAGACTGGGCGGAGAAGTGGCAGATGGACTTCAACGCAGATAAAATGTGTAGTGGTCCATTTTGGCAGGAATAATGGGATGAAGGAGTACAATATAAGGGGTAGGAGTCTTAGCTGTGTTGTAGAGCAGAAGGATCTCGGGGTCCGGGTCCATAGGACTCTTAAATCGGCCTCGCAGGTGGAGGAAGTGGTCAAGAAGGCGTACAGTGTACTGGCCTTCATTAATCAAGGAATAGAGTTTAGGAGTCAGGAGGTAATGATGCAGCTCTATAAGACTCTTGTCAGACCCCAGTTGGAGTATTGTGCGCAGTTCTGGTCGCCTCATTATAGGAAGGTTGTAGAGGCTATGAGAGGGTTCAGAGGAGATTTACAAGGATGCTGCCTGGATTGGGAGGCAGGCCTTATGAAGATAGGTTGAGGGAGCTGGGACTTTCTCACTGGAGAGACGTAGGTTGAGAGGCGACCTGATAGAGGTTTATAAAATGTTGAGAGGAATAGATAGGGTGGACTCTCAGAGACTATTTCCCCGAGCTGAAATGGTCACTATAAAGGACACAGATTTAAGGTGCAGGGAAGCAAATACAAAGGAGATGTAGGGGTAGGTTTTTCACTCAGAGGGTGGTGAGTGAATGGAACCGACTGCTGTCGGAGGTTGTTGAGGCAAACTCACTGGGGTCTTTTTAAGAGACTTCTGGATGGTATATGGAAAAGAATAGGATAGGGGGTTATAGATAGGTCTGTGGATTGGTAGATGTGATCGGCGCAACTCGTGGGCCGAAGGGCCTGTTTGTGCTGTATTGTTCTATGTTCATCTGCTCTGTACTTACCCCCCAAGCACCTTAAATCTGTGCCTCATCGTAGCGACCATTTCAGCCCCGGGAAATAGCCTCTGAGAGTCCACCCTATCTATTCCTCTCAATATCTTTAAACCTCTATCATGTTCGCCTTTCAACCTTTTCTCTCTCCAGGGAGAAGAGACCTAGCTCTCTCAACCTATCTTCATAAGGCCTGCCTCCCCAATCGGCATTGTAAATCTCCTCCACACCCTCTCATAGCCTCTACATCCTTCCTGTAGTGAAGCAACCAGAACTGCACACAAACGCCAAGTGGGGTCTGACAAGGATCTTATAAAGTTGCAGCATTATCTCTGACTGTACAAAAAACTTCATTTTATATCACAACTATATGTCATTTTATACAATTTCATTTGATTTATTATTATCACTGTGTTAATAATAGTGGCAAATATTTTTATCCCATTTCCCAAGGATGCACTGGTTAGGTGGATTGGCCATGCTAAGTTCTCTCTCAGTGTATCTGAACAGAGCTGGAGTGTAGTGACTTGGGGTTTTCAGAGTAACTTCATTGCAGTGTTAATATAAGCCTAATAAAAAAACACGCTGTATAGACAAAGCTATTGTACAAGAACTATCGAACCATAGAACATTACAGCTCGAACAGGCCTTTTGGCCTTCTTGTCTGTACCGAATCATTTTTTTGCCTAATCCCCTGACCTGCACTTGAACCATATCCCCCCACACTCCTCTCATCCATGAACCTATCCAATTTTTTCTTAAATCTTAAAAGTCAGCATGCTTCACCACTTTATCCAGCAGCTCATTCACACCCCCACTCTCTGTGTGAAGAAGCCTCCTAATATTCCCTTTAAAACTTTTCTCCTTTCATCCTTAACCCATGTCCTCTGGTTTTTTTCTCCCCCTAGCCTCAGTGGAAAAAGCCTTGCTTGCATTCACTCTATCTATACCATCCAATGTTATACCTCTATCAAATCTCCCCTCATTCTTCTACGCTCCAGGGAATAAGTCCTAACCTATTCATCTCTCTCTGTAACTCGTTTCTCAAATTCCGGCAACATCATCATAAGCCTTCTGCTGCACTCTTTCAACCTTATTTTCATCCTTCCTGTAATTAGGTCACCAAAAACTGTACACAATACTAAATTTGGCTCACCAATGTCTTATACAACCTCACCATAACATTCTAACTCTTATCTCAATACTTTGATTTATATAAGGCCGATGTTCCCAAAAGCACTCTTTACAACCCTATCTACGCTTGTGATGCTACTTTAAGGAATTAGGTATCTCTAATCCCAGATCCCTTTATACTGCACTCTTCAGTGTCTTAACCATTTACCTTGTATGTTCTACCTTGGTTTTGTCCTTCCAAAGCAATACCTCACACCTGTCTGCATTAAACTCTATCTGCCATTTTTCAAACCTATTTTTTTAGCTGGTCTAATCCTCTGCAAGCTTGAAACCTTTCTCAATGTCCCACTACATCTCCAATCTTTGTATCATTGGCAATTTGCTGATCCATTTACCACATTATCATCCAGATCATTGATATAAATGACAAACAACAATGGACCCAGCACTGATCCCTGTGACACATCACTAGTCATAGGCCTCCACTCAGAGAAGCAATCTCCACTAACACCCGCTGGCTTCTCCATTGAGCCAATGTCTAAATCCAGTTTTACTATCTCTCCATGTATACCTAGCGACAGAGCCTTTTTAACTAACCTCCCCTGCGGGACCTTGTCAAAAGGCCTTACTGAGTCCATGAAACTACATCTGTCGCCTCCCTTCATCCACTTTCCTGTAACCTCCTCGAAAACTCTAATAGATTGGTTAGGACATGACCTACCGTGCACAAGCCATGTTGACTCTCCTAAATAAGTCCCTGTCTATCCAATATTTGTAGATCCATCTCTTAGTATTCCTTCTAATCATTTACCTAGTACTGACGTCAAATTTACCAGCCTATAATCTCCCCGGATTACTTTTTGAGCCTTTTTTAAAACAATGGAATAACAGCTATCCTCCAATCATCCGGCACCTCACCCGTGGATACTGACTTTTAAATATATCTGCCAGGACCCCTGCAATTTCAACACTATTCTCCTTGAGTCGAGGATACCCTATCGGGGGATCCTGGGAATTTATCTACTCTGCCTCAAGACAGCAAAACACCATCCTCCCTTTAATCTGGATGGGTTCCATGACCTCCCTACTTGTTTGCCTCATTTCCGTGACTCCATGCCAATTTCCTTTACTAAATACGGATGCAAAAAACCCTTTAATATCCCTGGTTTCTTATGGTTCATACAAAGCTGACTACTCTGATCTTCAAGAGGACCATTTTATCCCTTACTAATCCTTTTGCTCTTAATATACCTGTAGAAGCTCTTTGGATTATCCTTCCTTGACTGCCAAAGCACCTCATGTCTTCTTTTAGCGCTCCTGATTTTTAAGAAGATAAGAACATAAGATATAGGAGCAGGAGTAGGCTATCCAGCCCTCGAGCCTGCCCCGCATTCAATAAGATCATGGCTGTCTGAAGTGAATCAGTTCCACTTACCCGCCTGCTTCCCATAACCCTTAATTCCTTTGACTATCAGAGGATCTATCTATCTGTGACTTAAACATATTCAGTGAGGGAGGCCTCCACCACTTCAATGGGTAGAGAATTCCAGAGATTCACCACTCTCTGAGTTGAAGAATTCCTCCTCAACTCCGATCTAAAACTCCACCTGTCTTATTTAGAGCTGTGCCCTCTAGTTCTGGTTTCCTTTCTAAGCGGCAAGAATCTCTCTACCTCCACCCTATCTAGCCCCTTTCATTATCTTGTAAGTCTGTAAGATCCCCCCTCAGCCTTCAAACCCTAATGAGTACAGGTCAATCTTTACTCTCTCCTCATAAGTAACCCCTTCATCTCCATATCAGCCTGGGAACTTTCTCTGTACTCCGTCCAAGACCAATATATCCTTCCACAACTAAGGGGACCAAAACTGCACACAGTTACTCCAGCGCGGCTCACCGTGCCCTGTACAGTTGCAGGCAAGACCCTCTCTGTTTTAAATTCTTATCCCCTCGATATAAAGGCCAACATTGCATTCGCCTTCTTGATCACCTGCTGCACTTGCAGACGGGTTTTTGCGATTCGTGCACAAGGATCCCCAGGGTCCCTCTGCACAAACAGCATACTGCAACTTTTTTCACCTTTAAAATAATAAATCCCCCTTACTATTACTTCTTCCAAAGTGGATGACCTCACATTTGCAAACGTTATACTCCATCTGCCAGGTCCTCGGCCCCACTCACTCAGCTATCCAGACTTCTCTGCAGACAAATTCTGGTCGTCCCACACAATTCACTTTCCACTCATCTTCATGTCATCAGGCAAATTTTGTTACGACCCTCAGCCCCCTCCTCCCAGATCGTCTATGTATATGGTAAAAACAGTTGAACTTCGAGCACCAATCCCTGTGCAGTCCCACTAGGTCACCAAACTGCCAACCAGAAAAAGAACCATTTATTCCAACTCTGCTTCCTGTTAGATAACCAATCCTCAAATCCATGCAACACTTTACGCCTAAAACTTTGTGTACTTAATCTTCTGCAGCAACCTTTTGTGAGACAACTTATCAAACACCTTCTGGAATCTAAAAACACCAATCCATCGGTTCCCCTCTGTCTCCCGCACCAGTCAATCCTCAGAAATCCAGTAAATTCATCAAACACGACTTCCTTTTCACAACCTGTGCTGCGTGAATCAAAACCGTTATTTTCTGGGTTGTTCTGCTATTTCTTCTATTATGATGGATTCTAGCATTTTTCCCACTATGTACATTAAAGCTAACCAGCCTGTAGTTCCCTTTTAAGTAGTTGCACACATGCAGCAATTTTTTTCACATAGAGGATAAGTTAAGGTCTGGAACAAGCTGCTGGAAGGCAGTAGTAGAGGCGGTAAAGTTTTGTCTTTTGAAAAGCGTTTAGAATGTACATTGTGGGGTGTTATAATGTGGATCTACCGGTGTTGGGACTTGGGTAAGCACATTAAATAGTCTCACAAACCAGGGTTAAAGTCCAAAAGTTTATTAGCAGCAGTTTTTTCCAGGCCTGTTAGATTGGTTTCCCATTCAATCAGATTGGGCGAAAGAGATGAAGTTCAAAAACAGCCCTAAAACTAATCCTCCTGGTGTGGAAACTTGGTGATCAGTTTCTGCTCAGTGATTCTGCATTTGTCAAGTTTCTGCTCAACCAGGTCTTCTTGGCTTTCAACCGGGAACTGTAACCATGTCACGACTATATGTGCAAAAAAAAAATCTCATAACTGTATCTGGAGCTGCAAATCTCCTAACTGTCCTGACAAGGTAAGATAATTCAAACCTTTTTAACCTGTGCTTAACTCCTCTCTTCACTCACATTGTCGTATCTGTAAAGACTTGATTACATTGTTAAGACTTCGCATTCCAATCATTTCTTGGTAATTGAGTTTGTGGTCTATCTTTTGCCCTGTTTGTGAACCATCACTCCACTTATCCGAGAAGGGGCAGCAAGCTGAAAGTTCATGATTCCAAATAAACCTGTTGGACTTTTAACCTGGTGTTTGAGAGTATTTATAATGGATGTTATAAAGTGGAGGTTAAACCAAACCCCCCCGCCCCCCGGGAACTAACACTGAAACACCCAAAGAGTCGGTCTCTTGCCCTATTATCTGTAAAAGGTGTGTGTGAATGATGATGTGACCCACTCTTCAGCAACCCCTACAGGTTTAAAATCAAAACAAAAATCCCCACTCTCTCTAAAATCAACACGTAACAATTTATTAACGACCACTGAACAAATAAAACTAAATTATTAACAACGGACATTAAAAACAAGATTCTGATGTACACCATTCCAATAAATACAACTTCCCACTCATTACCAAAATAGAATTTAATCAACTCTCTGAACTACAATTAGGTTTTTATGTTTTCCAGAATATTCTGGGCCTTCTTTGTTGATTTTTCTTTGTCTGGAACTTCTTTCTTTCTTGGTACCTTTGCTTCCAGGATGGTACTTTCTCTGGACGCAGGATGAAGCGATGAGAGGCAACGATTCTCTCTCTCTATCTAGAAAGCTGAACGCTTTAGCTCTGGCAGATTGCAGTTACTCTTCCCTTAGTCCCACTGTCCCCCTTTGTTTATACCTTGTGATGACGATATCATATTTCTAATAATAGGATTGGTTCAAAGACTGGCTAAACCTGTCCCGATTTAATTTATCCTTGGTATGGAAATGCCTGTTCAAATTGATTGGTTAAATTCAAAGCACTGTTGTCTGCGCTACACTGCTGCTTGGCCTTTTTTGATATTAAGTTTCAGTCTGGGCTCTCTGTCTACCTGCACTTCAATCATCCAATCGAGAGAAAGATGTCACCTTTTTAACTTCCTACCTTCCATTTACATTATTCAAACCACTCGCACACCGGTAATGGTCCTTGTCTTTTGGGATCGACCACTGATGGTATGTCATCAAGCAAACTTGAAAATCGGATTGGAGGGAAATTTGGCCACACAGTCATAGATTATGAAGAATGAGCTCTGGAGAGAGTGCGAGAGGTTTTACCAGGATGCTGCCTGAGTAATAGAAGATACTGATTTAGCAAAGGAAAGGTTAGCAACATTGGGTCTTGAATTCTTTAGAAGAGTTGTAACTGAGAGGAATCTCTAAAACAGAGTGTACAGATTATGAGGGTATAGATAGGGAGTAAACAGGGTGAAGCTTTTTCTAGGGTTTGATCAATATCACGAGGGGTCACGGCTTGGGTGAGGGGGGTAAGGGTATAATTTGGAATGCTAGGGAGTTTTTTCCACACCGAACATAACATAGACAATTACGCGCAGTACAGTCCCTTCAGGCCCTCGATGTTGCGCTGGCCAGTTGGACCCATCGTAACCTAAACTATTCCAATATCATCCATAATGCCTTCCACCGAACATTTGAATGCCCCCAAAGTAGCAGAGTCCAAACGCTGCAGCATGGCAATTCGCACGCCCTCACCACCCGCTGTGTAAAGAACCTTGCTCCTATATACTTCGTCCTATAACTACCACGTCTTATTTAAAGTTATTTCCCCTCGTTTGGTCATCACATCCGAGGAAAAGGCTCTCCCTATCCACCATATCCATCCTTGATCATCTTATCGCCTGCAATTAGTCCCGCTTAACCTTCTTTCTCTCTCTAATGAAAATAACCTCAGCATCCCTCAGCTTTCACTCTAAGAGCCATTCCCACCATACCAGGCACATCCTGGTAAACCTCCTCTGCACCCTTTCCAATGCTTCCACATCTTTCTTATAAAGAGGCTGTGGGGGTATGGAACGTGCTGGCCAGTAAAGTGGTGGAGGCAGCACTCTGTGTTATTTAAGAAATACTAGATGGGTACAGGACGAATGGGATGGGAGGGTATAAAGACTGATTTACAAATGTCTGAGTCTTGGGAGTTCCGGGGAATTGGCGAAATTAGAATGATTTGATGTCTTTCTGTTTATCCTACATTGCTTTGGGGTCACTTGTTGATCTAACAATGGGTCATAACATGCTGATGGGTGTGAGCTGCTCTGGTTTTTTCAGAGAGTATCCTCCTGCTTCACTTTTTGTTAGTTATGCTTCCCTGGACATTTGATGGGCAAACGAAAAACAGCTCAGTGACTATCGTGGTGTTGTGGGCACATACATGGTTTGGGCCTGTGTCTGTTGAGTTGCTCATTCTCCCCGTCTTGTGTGGAGTTTTCCTCTCCGTGTGCACCGGTTTCCTCCCACATCCAAAGATGTTCTCTTAGACTATTGGCTAACATTCCTCCCTAAATGAACATAAACATTACAGTCGCAGAACAGGCCCTTTTTTTTTTCGGCTTCGGATGTTGTGGCCGACAATTATGAAACACAAGCAATGACCCTCCAAACTAACCAGTTCCCTTCTCTCCTAAACTTATCAACTAACCTCTTAACTCCACCAAACTTGGCGCATCTACAACTGCTGTAGGCGGGCATTCCACTACCCTTACAACACCCTCTGGTAAAAACCTACCTCTGATGTCGTCCTATAACTACCACCCCTTAATTTAAAGCTTGTCCCCTCGTGCTAGCTTTCCCACCTAGGAAAAGGCTATCACTGTCCACCCTATCTAAACTCTAATCATCTTATATGTTTCATAGGGGCTCCTCTTACCGCCTCCTTTCTAACGAAAAACTACCTCAAATCCCTCAGCCTCTCTTCATAAGACCTGCCCTCCATACAGGCAACATCTGGTAAACCTCCTCTGTACCCTCTCCATGCCTCCACATCTTTCTTATAATGTGGGGACCAGAACTGCCACAATACTCCAAGTGCGGCCGCACTAGAGTTTTGTACAGTTGCAACATGATGCTGCGGCTCCTAAATTCAATCCCCCTACCAATAAAAGCTAAGACTCCATATGCCTTCTTAACAACTTTATCCACTTGACTGCCTACTTTCAGGGATCTATTGACACATACACCAAGATCCTTCTGTTCCTCAACACTATTAAGAGCCCTACCATTAGCCCTATACTCTACACATTTATTGTTCCTGCCAAAGTGCATTACCTCACACTTTTCCACATTAAACTCCATTTGCCACCTCTCGGCCCAGCTCTGCAACTTGTCCAAGTCACTCTGTAAACTAAAACACCCCTCTTCACTATCTACCACACCACCAACTTTAGTATCATCTGCAAATTTACTGATCCATCCCTCAATACCCTCATCCAGATCATTTATAAAAATTACAAACAGCAGGGCCCCAAAACAGACCCCTGAGGTATACCACTTGTCACCGAACTCCACGATGAATATCTCCCATCAACCCACCACCCTCTGTCTTCTATCTGCTAGCCAATTCCTAATCCAATTAGCTAAATCACCCTCTATCCCATACATCTGCATTTTCTGCAGAAGTCTTCCATGGGCCACCTTATCAAACGCCTTACTAAAGTCCATATATACTACATCAACCGCCTTACCCCCATCCACCTCTCTGGTCACTTTCTCAAAAAACTCAATGAGGTTAGTAAGGCATGACCTACCCTTCACGAAACCATGCTGACTATCCCCAATCAATTCATTTCTCTCTAAATAACTATAAATCCTATCCCTAATAATTCTCTCCAATACCTTGCCCACAACAGAAGTAAGACTCACTGGCCTATAATTCCCTGGAAGGTCTCTCTTCCCCTTCTTAAACAATGGGACCACATTCGCTATCCTCCAGTCCTCCGGAACCACACCCGTAACCAACGAGGACCTGAAGATCAGAGCCAGAGGCTCTGCAATCTCCTCTCTTGCCTCCCAGAGAATCCTAGGGTAAATCCCGTCCGGCCCAGGGGACTTATCCAACTTCAAACCCTCGAGAATTTCTAACACATCCTCCCTATCTACTACAATACTCCCCAATTTGCAACCCTGTACCTCAGTGTTCTCCACAGCTACATTTCCAGCACTCTGCGTGAATACCGAAGAGAAATATTTATTCAGTGCCTCGCCAATCTCTTCAGGCTCCACGCACAACTTCCCACTGCTATCTTGACTGGCCCTAATCTTGCCCTAACCAATCTTCTATTCTTAACATATCGAAAGAAAGCTTTAGGATTCTCCTTAATCCTATCAGCCAACATCTTCTCGTGTCCCCTCTTAGCTCTCCTCAATTCACTTTTTACCTCCTTCCTAGCTAATCTATAGCTATCCATTGCACTACCTGAGCCTTCAAGCCTCATCCTGACATAAGCCTCCTTTTTCTTCTTAACCAGCAAATCAACTCTTTTCGTACACCAAGGCTCTCTTACTCGTCCATTTCCTCCCTGCCTGACAGGGACATACTTATCAAGGACTCTCAGCAGCTGCTCCTTGAATAAGCACCACATTCCAGATGTTCCCAGTCCCTGTAGTTCCCTAGTCCAATCTACGCACCCTAATTCTCTCCTGATGGCCTCATAATTACCCTTCCCCCAGCTATAACTACAGCCCCCAGCTTCATGCCTATCCCTATCCATCACTAAGGTGAACGTAACCGAATTGTGGTCACTATCACCAAAATGTTCACTAACTTCCAAGCCTAACACCTGGTCTGGCTCATTGCCCAGCACCAAATCCAATGTAGCCTCACCTCTAGTTGGCCTATCTACATACTGAGTCAAAAAACCTTCCTGCACACTCTGTACGAAAACTGACCCCTCTAACGAGCTAGAGCTATAGCTATTCCAATCAATATTAGCAAAGTTAAAGTCCCCATCACAATTACCCTACTACTTTCACTCCTAATCAGAATTGACTTCGCAATCCTTTCCTCAACCTCTCTAGAACTATTAGGAGGTCTGTAAAGACTCCCAACAGGGTGACCTCTCCTCTCCTGTTTCTAATCTCAGCCCATACTACCTCAACAGACAAGTCCTCATCAAACTTCTTTTCTAGTCACCGTGATACAGTCTTTGACCGTAACGCCACTCCTCCCCCCCTTCTACCCCTTCTCTACTCCGACTACAGCATTTGTACCCCGGAACCTGCAACATCCATTCCTGTCCTGCTCTACCCAAGTCTCTGAAATGGCCACAACATCGAAGTTCCAGGTACTGGTCCAAGCTGCAAGTTTCTCCCCCTTATTGCGAATACTCCTTGCATTAAAGTATACGCATTTCAAACCATGCTCCACCCCACCCGTACGCCGCTGTGTTTTACAACTCTCCCTATAACCCCCTTACTCTCTCCCTCTCAGCACCCCAACTACTTAGGTCCACCCCCACCCCCCCAAAATCATTTAACGCGCCCATCATAGCCTTTAGCAAATTTTCCCCCCAAGTTCCCCCAACTTTATAAGACCTTTCTGAGACCTGCTTGGAGTACTGTGGGCAGTTCTGGTCACCTCACTATAGGAAGGATATGGAAGCTATTGAGAGGGTGCAGAGGAGATTTACAAGGATGTTGCCTGGAGTGGGAGGATGCCTTACGAAGATAGGTTGAGAGAGCTAGGTCTCTTCTCCCTGGAGAGACAAAGGTTGAGAGGTGACCTGACAGAGGTTTATAAAATGTTGAGAGGAATAGATAAGGTGGATTCTCAGAGGCTATTTCCCAGGGCTGAAATGGTCGCTACGAGAGGACACAGATTTAAGGTGCTGGGGGGCAAGTAGAGAGGAGATAACAAAGAACAAAACAGCACGGGAAACAGGCCCTTCAGCCCAACGAACCCACGCCGCCACCTCAATGTTCCCACCTCCACCCGTGATCCCTGTCAATGTTTATAGATCTGTGGATTAAAAACCAACTTTGAGTCAATTTCGGGAGAATTTGTTTTGCCAATTAGCCTAAGAGCACATCTTTGGGATGTGGGAGGAAACCGGAGCACCCGGAGAAAACCCGTGCAAGCACGGGGAGAATGCGCAAATTCCCACAGACACAGGCCCAAATCCATGTATCTGCACAGCACAGCGATAGTCACTGAGCTGTCGTGTTGCCCATCAAATGGTCCAGGTCAAGCGTACACTAACGACGTGAAGCACTAGGATACTCTCGAAAAATTAGGGGTAAGTTTTTCACTCAGAGGGTGGTGAATGAATGGAATCGACTGCTGTCGATGGTGGTGGAGGCGAACTCGCTGGGGTCTTTTAAAAGACTCCTGGATGAGTATATGGGATTAAATGGGATTGCGTGTTACAGATAGTTCTATAGCCTGATAGGTATGGGTATGATCGGCACAACTTGTGGGCCAAAGGACCTGCTTATGCTGTAGTGTTCTATGTTCTATGTTCTAAGAACATAAGAAATAGGAACAGGAGTGGGCCATTCAGCCCCTCGAGCCTGCCCTGCCATTCAATAAGATCATGGCTGATCTGTAGTGGATCAGTACCACTTTCCCACTTTCTCCCCATAACCCTTCATGCCCTTGTCTATCAGAAACCTACCTACCCGTGACTTAAACATATTCAACGAGCTGTATGCCTTCTTGACTACCTTCTCCATCTGCATTGCCACTTTCAGTGACCTGTGCACCTGTATACTCAGATCCCTTTGCCATCAATACTCTGAAGGATTCTGCCATTTTTACTGTATATTTCCAATCTGTATTAAATCTTTCAAAATGCATTACCTCACATTTGACTGGATTAAACTCCATCTGCCATCTCCCCACCCAAGTCTCCAACTGATCTATATCCTGCTGTATCCTCTGATGGTCCTCATTGCTATCCGCAAATCCACCAACCTTTGTGTCATCTGCAAACTTACTAATCAATCCAGTTACATTTTCCTCCAAATCATTTACATATATTGCAAACAGCAAAGGTCCCAGCACTGACCGCTGAGGAACACCACTAGTCACAGACCTCCATTCAGAAACACACCCTTTCACTGTTACCCTCTGTCTTCTTTGACCAATCCACTTTTGTATCCACCTTGCCAGCTCACCTCTGATCCCAGTGACTTCACCTTCTGCACCAATCTGCCATGAGGGACCTTGTCAAAGTCTATGTAGACAACATCCATTGCATCCTCATCAATTATCTTGGTTACTTCCTCAAAAAACTCGATCAAGTTAGTGAGATACAACCTCCTCCTCATGAAACCATGTTGCCTGTTGTTAATACATCCAACTTATTTCCAAGTGGGAGTAAATCCTGTCTCGAGGAATTCTCAAGGAACAAAGAACAAAACAGCACGGGAAACAGGCCCTTCGGCCCAATGAGCCCACATCATCACCTCGATGTTCCCACCTCTGCCCGTGATATCTATCTATGTTTATAGATCTACAGATTAAAAACCAAATTTGAGACAATTTAGGGAGAATTTGTTTTGCCAATTAGCCTAAGAGCACATTTTTGGGATGTGGGAAGAAACCGGAGCACCCGGAGAAAACCCACGCAAGCACGGGGAGAATGCGCAAACTCCCACAGACACAGGCCCCAAATCCATGTATGTGCACAGCAC